>JABFQM010002588.1:0-14594 GCA_022816865.1 Zelostemma sp. ZL-2020 | reverse complement strand
ACCAAAGTGGAATGGTGAAAAAATAAAAAATAAAACCAAAAAAATAACGAAAAAACAAAATACAAAAAATAAAAAAAAAAAAAAATTCAAAAAATAAAAAAAACTAAGAACAAAAAAAAAAAAAAAAAAAAATAAAAAAATAAATAAATTCAATAATTAACGATTTCCAACATTTGCAACGAGAGAATTGTCAAAAATCAAAAAAAGAACAAAAAAATCACCGACCGAAAAGTGCAAAATCCCCGAAGAAAACTCCATAAATCCGAGCCATTTCACAAGATACAAAAAAAGCCGAGAAAACAGTTCATAAAAACACCAGATCTCCCGTTGAAATCTCATCGTCGTCCTTGAAACCCCGAAACAAAGGCACATTTCTCAAAACCTCGCGAAAAATGCAAATCGGAGGAGCCCGGATCCGTGAGAAATCTTTCGCGAGCGTGGAAGGAAGCGACTTTCAAGCGCGATACCTCGCCTCGAGGCAGGTACCCGAAATTCACGAGCCGGCAGGTGGGAAAAAATCCTCCGATCTAGATAATGACCGGCCGCAAAATCCGCGAAATTCGTTCTTCCTTACCCCCGATTTCACTCGATTCGTGAATCTCGCGAATCGAAAGTGAGATTTGAAAGTTCTTTTAATGAAACTGCCTTTTTTAACCTTTCAGTCGTGGTCAACGTCGACGGGCAACCCGTGGACGTTCAACTTTGCGACACCGCGGGCCAGGACGATTTCGACCCGCTGAGGTCATTGTGCTATCCGGAAAGCGACGTTTTTTTGGTCTGCTTCAGCGTCGTCTGTCCTTCCTCCTACCACAGCGTCGCTTCGAGATGGGTCGAGGAAGTTCGCAAATACTGCCCCGACGCTCCTCTGATTTTGGTAAGAAAACTCGGATGAAGCCGAATGACTAATCCGAAATTGCGAATTTTAGGTCGGGACCAAGTGCGATCTTCGCTCGGACGTGCGGTTGATTTTGCAGCTGGCGCGGTACGGGCAAGCGCCGATTACGACGTCTCAAGGTCACCGATTAGCCGAGAGACTCGGGGCTGTGAGCTACGTCGAGACTTCTTCGCTGACGCAACACGACCTCAAGGAAGCCTTCGATCAAGCCATCGTCAGCGCGTTGAGTACCAGAAGAGGCGGTGCGAGATTTCTCCACAGGCGCAGAAAAGCGCCTTCTTTGTGGCGCCGTTGGCTTTGCTGTTTCGAAAACAAAATGTAAACTTCGGGGAAGAATTTTGTAAACGCTCTGTGATGAACATCGGACGCTGTTTTTTTGGAGCAGTGAACTTTCTTGGAAAGGGGAGCTCTGGTTTTTTTTTTTTGCTAGGGTTAAGTATTGCGCGAGCGATGGAAACGATGATATTCCTGTTTAAAACTTGGAATGCCAAGTATTACATTTCACTCTCTGGTTGTGATTTTATTTTTGATTTTTTTTTGGATTGGAGCTTGTTTCGTTGTCGGAATCAATTGCGTTTTTTATAAGTTTCCGTAGTTGTAAATCATTGATATTATTAAGTTATAATTCGTACTTAATGGAAACGTCGCAGCGGTTGTTGAAAACAATTGTACCGATGTAGAATAATCAAAACGACTGATACGCCGTCAAAAACATTATACACTTTTGTGGTACTAGAATAAATCATGCATACGTATCGTGTTATTTTTTATATGAAAAAGAAATGAAAGTCTTGATTTTCTCGGCGTCCCACTCATCTTCCGTTTATTTATTTCTCGGCTTTTTTTACCGTCAAAAGCGAGAGTGCTAAATCGAAAGGACACGCTAAATTGACTTCCGCGCTTGTCTGTTTGTCTTGGCTGTCGCTTCGGTCTTATTTGCTCATTTCAAAAGTCCGCTGCCGCGCTTTTTTATCTAGCGGGCATTTCTTTCCGCAAACAAAGCGTCGTCACAACAAAAGTAAAAGTATGTAGCCCGACGCGGAATTTCGAATAATGCCCCTTTGTCGGGCGTAGAAAAAGTTTCGATTTATCAGCTTTCATCCGTTCCCGAGACGTCGCTTTAATAAACTGACGTAATTTGCATCGTGGCACACTTGCCGATTCCCATAATGTGCAATGGAAAATTAATCAATGGATGGGAGGAAGGCGGAGAAAGCCAGACTCGAATTATTGTCACTGAACCTGTTTTTTCCGTCATTTTTTACCGCCGTAAAACTCGAAACGCCGCATTTGCCGGAGGAAAATCTTCCTCGTTTCTCCGGCGATAAATTTGCATTTCGCGTAACGTTTTTGGCGCGAAAGATAATTGAAAATTAAGTGTAAATTAATGACGTTACGTCATTGTCGGGCGTAAAACAATTGCGTAATCCGGTGTTTGCTCGTTTTGACGAATTTACTTGTACTTTCGTCAGTAATTGAAACCGAGACAAAAGCGTAATTGCTCAAACACGGAATTTGCATTCCGACTTAATTAAGTTTTCGGAACTTTTACGCGGAACGGGCATAATTTATGGTAGAAAGTGGAATGAATACGAGTTTTCAAAAATCTTGGCTCACAGATTTGCTTTTCGTTTTCGATGTAATTGCGAGTTAATTACAATTGTAAACCTTACTAATCGATAACGCGTGGCTTCCGGTATTCGATTAAAAAGCGTTTAAGTACGCGTGGGCTTGTCATTTACACGCGCGCCCCCTACTTTTTACCTCCCCTCCTTTCTCGTTGCTCCAGGCCCAAACGCGAGAATCCTCGGGCCGTGTATAAAAGCGCCGGGGCCTTGGTTAATTCATCAGAGGTATGTGACGAATCGCATAAAAAAGTCTTCGCGAAAATGTGGGATCTCATTTCTAAACGATTTTTTTCGGTTTGTCACACCGTCGACGAGTTCAATTAGTCCGATTTCAAGTGTCATTACGAAAGTTTGTTTTTCTGTTTCAGGTGCTGGTGATTAGTTTCTTCGTTTCTTCTAGTCTCGGAAATCTCATTAGGATAAAAAGAGAGTAAGTCCGAAAATCTTGCTGATTTAGAAAACACAAATGAAATCGGGATTTCGAAAAAGAGTTAACTTTTCGAAGGGACTGTCCAATCATAATGGTCACAGCTACCTGGTGTCGATTCGGCGAACTTTCGAAAACAAACAAACAGCGAAATCGGAGCGTTTTATTTAAATTTCAGTGCCAATAATTGTTTAAAAATAAGTGATTACTTATTTTTAAACAATTTAAAATAAGACGCTCCGATTCCGCTGTTTGCGGTTTTCGAAAGTTCGCCGATTCGACACCAGGTGGCTTTGACCATTACGATAGACTCATTTTCCGATTTCTCGGATCCCTCGTAATCCTCTGAATCCCCTGTACCTTAATTTCAGACCTCCGGTTGCCTTCGAAACTTACGGACCGCCTCAAACCAGTTACGGACCACCGGAAACCAGCGCCGGACCACCGGTTTACGGCCCGCCGCCGCCGGCACCAACCTATGGAATCCCCGCGGCTCCGGAGCCTCAAATCTACCACGATGTATCCCACGATTTAACACCCCCGAGTTCCCAAAACACGTATCTCCCCCCGGCAACCCCACCCCAAAGTCAAGGTCGTTACGAATCGAAATTAGAATTGAAAGAAGAATGGAAGCAAGTCACCGAGACCCAGACGAAGATGAAGTGGAAACAGCAGTGGAAAAAGGTCAAGGTCGAGACTTGGAAGGACGTGAAGGTCCCGGAAGACGTGGAGGTGAAACAGCTGGTCTGGAAGAAGGTTCAGAAGCCGGTCTGGCGCGAATCCAAACGCCCCGCGTGGCAAGATACCAAGGTCTCGGAATGGAAGAAAATTTGGAAGCCGGTGTTCCGGGATGTCAAGGTTCCCGCTTGGGAGAAAGTTTCGGTTCCGGAGTGGGTTCCGGATCACGATTCCGGGGGCTACGAGTACCCGAAGCCCCAGGTCGAGTCCTCCGGGTACGATTACCCGAAGCCGAGTCAAGGTCAAAAGTTGGCGTGGAAAACGGAGTATAAAAAGGTCTGGAAAACGGAGAAGAAGATGGAGTGGAAGGAGGAGTGGAAGAAGGTCGACGCGACGAAGAAGACGCAGGTTTGGATAAAGGAGAAAAAGTTGGTTTGGGAGGAATCGCAAGTGCAGGCCGTGGAGACGAAGAAAACGAAGGTTTGGGTGACGAAAAAGCAGAAGGTCGTGGGCGAGGAGTGGAAGAGCATTTGGGTACCGCAGAAGGAACAGGTTCAAGTACCCAAGTGGAAAAAAGTCGTGACGCCCGTTTGGAAGAAAGTTTGGGTCGCGGAGCAAAGTCATGGTTACGTTTATTGAAGACAATTGGGCATCGCCGAAGATTGATGAGACTAATGAATAAAGTGAGAGTTTGCGAAGATTATTTTTAAGATTGCGAAAGACTTTTTGGTTTAGAAAGCTGCTGCGATTTATGGACTCGTTGATTGTTCTTGTTACCTGAAATAAAAGTTTTTTAAAATAAAAGAGTGCAATTTTTTTCGATCGTCGAGGTAAAACAGGATTCTTCGTTATCGACGCTTTTGTGGTTTTCCGCACGCAGGCGTGAACATGGAATTATGTATTTCCGGCAACAGCGATAACATTCGGTCGATCATGAAACGAAAGAAGGCTTGATTGTCACTGGGAAATAACGAGCACGTTTTTTTCCTCTCATCTTCGGTCTATCGCGCTCAATTACACCCGGCCAAAGTTCAAAGTCAATAAAAATCGCGCTATCGAATTGATACATCGCTCGCAATCTCTTTCTCCGCGCGAAAATGGCGGGTCGAGTTTAAGTGTGATAAGCGAAATGCTCCGATTACGCAGATGATCTTGCTCGCGGTGATAAAAAACCTCGTGATCTATTTCTTTTCCCATCCGAGATTTTCCTAACCTCTCGAAGTTGTGATATTTTTACGTAAAATGTGATAAAACTCGAAACTCTCGCATCGAATTTTCCTAAAACTACGAAAAGTTCTCGTTCGTAAGTCATTATGCTCGAGCAAATTAACAAGGATTTGGTGCCCGTCAAAGCGCATTATTTTTTATATAATGCCGGTAAGTAATTCTAAAACGAAAGAAAATGTGGACCCAAAATGACGATGATTTGCGTGTTTCAGCGACGGGAGTAATCGTGCCATTTTTACCCGTCATCGGAAAACAATTGGGATTCAGCAGTTCGATGATCGGGACGATTTACATGATGATGCCATTTTCTGGACTGATAGTGAAGCCGCTGTTCTGCCGATTGGCCGATCGCTTCGGCCTCCACAAAGCTCTCTTTCTCTTTTTCCAAGTGATTCTCTGCATAGGTTTCCTCATCGTTCCATTCATCCCGGAACTCGAGCCCGAAGCGAAAGTCAACTTGTCCTGCGACTCCCAGGAAACTTTCCTCCAAATTCCATTGATCGCTAACACCGATGCTGCCGAATATGCTCGTACTCACGAGTACCCGAACAACACATACTCGGAATGCCAAGTAAAAGCTCGCCTTTTCTCCGCAACCCAAAAAATTAAGTTTTCTATTGTTTCAGCTCTCCTGCAACGCGAATTCACAAATTTACATGAACTTCTGCCATAACATGAAGCTGGAACAGTTTTGCAAATACAAGGAACTCCAGCCTGACACGACTTTCGAGTTCACCCCGCTTCTCAACATGTACAAAAAACACGTGAGTGAGATCGGGATTTTCAGGCGATCTCGAGTTTAATCGCTTTGGAATGTTTTCAGGTTTTCGGCAGCTCTAATAATTCCGTGGACATTCATGTATTTAACGTGACGTTTGCCAACGGGGAACGCAAGAAACTCTTTTGCAAGGAATTGACGATGATTTCGTGCCTCGCGACTTGTCCGGGTGACCAGATGCTTCGGAAGCTTCTTCGGGACGAGAAGTTGCGCCAGAATCCTGCCACGTCGAACTCGGGTTACCGTTACTACATGTTCTTTGCCGCTGCTGCGATCAGCTGGGTGGGAATGGCGGTCGTCGTCAGTATCAGCGATGCGATTTGTCTCGCGATCCTCGGTAACCTTGGATTCCCTCTTTTATTCCAAAAGCATTGGAACACGAGTAATTCATTTTCTTCTTTAGGAGACGACAAACATCGAGATTACGGGAAGCAGCGAATGTGGGGCAGCATCGGATTCGGGATATTCGGGATCAGCGGAGGCTACTTGGTCGACACTTTAAGCAGCGACGAGAATTACAAAGATTACACCTGCATTTTTTACGTCCTCGTGATCGGCATGATCTTCGATTTCGTCGTGTCGTTGACCCTGAGAACTGTGAGTCTCAGACTTTCCCTGGATTCCAAAATTTGGACTTAAAAATGAAAAATCTTGCAGAAAGGCATGAGCTGTAAAAAGGAAGGCGAGCCCTTGGTGATGCACGAGGTCGGGATGCTGTGTAGGGACCCGAAGATCCTGGCATTTGCTTTCTGGCTGGTCGGAGTTGGCATGTGTACCGGCATCATATGGAATTTCCTCTTCTGGTTCATCGAAACACTGGCCTCGCCGACCCAGAAGCACTCGATTAAAACTTTGCAGGGTTTGCTGACGGGGGTGCAATGCTTCCTGGGGGAGATGCCGTTCAATTTCCTCTCGGGCACCGTGCTCAAAAAACTCGGCCACATAAATGTACTCAGCCTCGTACTCCTCGTTTACGCCATGAGATTCATGGCGTACAGTTTGACAACGAACATGTGGGTTTTCCTGCTGCTCGAGTTGCTCCATGGACCGTCCTTTGGTCTGTGCTGGCCAGCGGCTGTGTCTTTCGCCGAAAAAGTTGCACCCCCGGGTACCAAAGCACCGATTCAAGGACTAGTCGGAGCTGTTTTCGAAGGCATCGGTGGGTTTCGCGAGAACATGCATGAAAAGAACATCTTTTTATGGGGATGAATGTTTCAGGAGTTGCCTTGGGTAGTATTTTATGTGGAGTTCTCATGGACAAGTACGGCGGTCAGACGATGTTCCAGATTTTCTCGGGCGGAGCCCTCGCGTGGCTCGCGATTTATTGGCTTTCCCAGGTCGCCCTGCGCAGAGCAAAGTCATATCCTATTCATCAGGGTCATAATCGTAAGAGCGATTCCTAATGTTGAATTATGTATGCAATTTTTTAATTAATATGCACCGTAAGTGAGGTTTCTGTTTTCATTTTTTTTTAATAAACTGTCGTGGATTTTATTGTTTTCAATGGTTTCCATTTTTTTCAGATTTAGCGAGTTACGCACCACCCGACGACGCGCTGCTGATGACTACGAGCCAGGAATTACAAACTTATTGATTCAACAGTTCCGTTTTTATGTCCTTTTTATGTACTTTTTACCCCGCGCAAACACGTAAAGGTTTGACGAATTTTGAACCACTGCAGTCAGTATTATTTATGTTAGTTTGAATAAAATTTTGTACATGGTGTAAAACCGTGGATTCATTTTTATTCGACGAGGCTTAAAATGCTAATTGAAAAATATTTCCCGTTCAAATTTGGTAAATAAATATTTGCCGCGTGGCGACAAAAACGTTAATGTATATACAAAAAAATGCGCGCGGCTGTTCAAAATCTTCGGTTCTTCCGACTACGAGCGGCGGCGCCTCTTTGCGCGAGGATCAAGCCGACGAGGGCCAAGGCCACGAAAAGAACGAGGGTGATGACGAGAGCGGTCAGCATGCTTTTCCCGGATTTCATCTCGATCTTGACTTCCGCCGACTGGAACATCATCTTGCTGACGAACGGAGATTTCTTGTCGCAGAAGACTCGCTTCGTTTTTTTGTACCAATGCACTAGCCTCATGTTCGACATGTAATCCGGTTTCGCGCATCTCAGATTTTCCAGTAAATGCGTGTTGCCCAAAACCGTGTAAAACCAGGGAAGAAACTCGTCTAAAATAATCTGCGAGTTGCAGTCGCAGTGGATCGGATTCCCTTGAAAGTCGATGCCGAATTTCACGCTTTTCCAATTGCTGGGCTTCTTCAAAAACGTGTGTAAATACGTAAAGTTGTTGTAACTCAAGTCGAGCTGAAAAACGAAAAAAAAAGGGTTACATTTTCCAACAGGCGGTTTCGTCGCGCGAACTTACAGAGCAAACTTTCAAGGAACTCAAAATCGCGCTGTCGAAGGATTCCAGTTTCGAGTTGTTCCTCAGGGTGAGGTTCAGGCACTGACTTTCGTGATTTCCCAGATTTTTCAGGGAATCGAGCTTCAGATTTCGGATCGTGTGGACCCGCACGGCTTTCAAACTTTCCAGCTTCAGCTTCGCCGGAAACACAAAGGTCGCGAAGGCATTTTCGGAGAGGTCGAGTCGCTTCAACGTGGGGAAATTTAACGAGCTCAGGTACTCCGAAATTTCCGTGAATTTGTTCCTGCTGAGGTCCAGGACCGCGAGTTCCGGGTACTTGGAGTTCGGGAGTAGAGACAATTCGTTCCCGCTAAGATTCAGGAACTCGAGGCGATCGAAGGACGAGTAAAGGTCGATCCATTGCTCCGTCGCGTGGAACTCGGTCAAATTCTGCGATAAAAGCATTGATTATTCCTCGAACATTCTTCCCGAAAGATTAAAACTCACGTGATTCTTGGGCAGCGTTTCCATCTTATTGTTCTCGGCGTAAAGCTTCGTCAGGTGAACCGGGAAAACCGCGTCGGCGATGACGTTGTTCCCGACATTCAGAATAGAAAGGGTCGACAAGCCCGAAAGATCAACGATCTCGATAAGATTCCAGGATAAATCAAGAGTGGTCAACTTCTTAAAATTCTCAAAGGATTCGCTCTTCAGAAAAGTCAGCCGATTATGAGAAAGGTCCAGGGTCGACAAATTCGGCAGCTTGCTGTTTCTCAGCTCCCCCAGGTCCCGGATTTCGCAATGGCTCAAGTTTAATCTCTCCAAGGTCAAAATCGAGATCGCGACTTCCACAGTCTTGATTCTGTTCCGCGACAAATTCAGGTCCAGGAGGTTGGTGAAATTATTCAGGACGTCGCTGGTGGAATTGATAAAGTTTTCGGATAAATCGAGGCTTTGCAAATCCGGGGTGTTGCCGAGCTCTGGAATGCGACTGATACTGTTCCATGACAAATTGATGCTCTTGATGGAGACGTTGCGATCGATCCTGAGCACCCGCAGGGGCAGAAAATCTTGTCTCCCCAGCTGCCGATCGCGGCAATTCACGTCCACGCTGTTATTGTTACCTGTAAAAGAGGAAATTGTAGAATTGGGTTTTGAGCAATGACGAGCTCCACTCGTATCTCCGTAATCTCTTCATGGAGAACAAAGAATTTCTGTTTACGTCACCTGAATACCTGCAATAGCAAGTCTCGCACAATTTAAATCCGCGGCAAGTCTCGAGGAACAATATGGAGAGCAAAAGCGCGACGCATAAATTCGGCGTCTCCATTTTCGCGCAGAGAACAAGAATTGAGTATCGTGGACGTCGAGTTTCTCAGGCTGCCATACTATTGTATGTACCTTCGCACGAACACTGAATTATCTGAAAAATAGCTCTTACACTCGCCACCGAGATATCGTATCTGATAACGCGATTCTCCATTTAAATTGATAACTGGTATCTTTACCTCTTCGAATCGAGAATGTCGAGCGCTCTTGATTAACAAAACATTGTTGCGAATTATGTCGTAAATAACAGAGAGCGAAGAAAATTAATTACTTCTAAATGAACTGATAAATGCTCCCGATTAATTAATTTCGTAATTTAAAGAAACATGTTTTATTGTCTAGAGAAAAATAATTTGCGATTTTCGTCGAGTTCAAAGCCTTCGGAAGCGGAATAAACGCTACTCTGTCGTCTTTCGACGAAACGTGTATTGACGGAGTGACTTGTCTCTATATTGTCTCCGAGTGCATTTAAGCGCATGAATCATCTTCGTGTTTACGCGCTCAAGATTGCTCGTCATGTATGAATTGTGCTCGTTTATCGAGCAATGAACATTTTCGCATTTACATTTTTTCATGGCCTATAAAGTTTGTGTAAGGAACGCTCGCGACAGAATGCACAAAAATTCGCTAAAATCACTTTATTACGCAATATTCGCGCATTCACAGTCGATTCTTATATAAAGTGATACAACTCCTGACCTTCAAATACGTCTAAAAATAACAAAAAAAAAAAACAACAAAGAGAAAAACGACTCGATGATCGATCGATTGATCCACGGAAAAAGATCAACAATCCGGAGACCGCAGTTTTCAAACTCGTGACATTGCGGGACTCGGCTACTACAAAGACAGAAACGTCGCAGAGTCCGGCAATCCAATACTGATTATTACATTTTCGCCTTCGACAGAGAAAAACTAAGTTATCGTCGCGCGGAAAAACGTTCGTTCCGACGATAAAATCATGTAATCTTGCATCGGGTCTTTGTCCTTTGAATGTAATGAACGATCAATCATCGAAATTACGCAACACATTTATAATCATTCGTATCCATTAAAAATTTATCGGCTTTCATCAAAGTCTTGTGTCCTGGGAGGCTCGACGATGGCTTGGAGATTGGGAATCTCGCCTCCGGGGTCACAGATCTCGTTCATGACGATTCCGGGCGTGCCGGCGGATTGAATGTAAGCGAGGCTGCCCTCGCTGGAGGACGCGAGACTCGCGGACAACGGCGGCGAGCGTTCCCTGGGAGAAGCCGAAGAAGCCAGGTTTATGGCTGCCGAACTGGCCCCACCCGCGCGCCGGCTCGTCGCGGCCTCCAAAATTCCGTGCAGTTCCAAAATTCTGCCAACCAGCAGCAAGTTGATCTCAACCTGGGCCTTGTACTTGGACTCCACGGCGTCGAGCTCGGCCTCGTGACGCTCCTTCTCGTCCTGCAGATGACGCTGCTGCTCCAAAAGCTGCATTTCCTTGCTCCGATCTCGACTTTCCAGTTCCGACAAGCGGCTTCGCAAAGCTTCGTTCAGCGAGTTTCGCGACTCCAATTGTCGACGGAGATCTAAGGAAATTGAAATTGTTTTTAGAGATGTTCGAAGAATGTATTTTCGGCGACTTTCTCGCGTACTTGACAGTTCCTCCGTGTAGGATCTTTGGATTTGCGCGGTCTCTTGCCGGGCCGCGTGAACCGGACCGCTTGAATGTTCCTGGAGCTTCATTCGGGCCTGAAAGTAATTTGAAACGCTTGAATTGTTTGGAACAATGACGGGGAATTCTGGAAATTCACCTCTCCGAGTAACAAGAACTTTTTCTGCACAGACTCCAGAACCTTCTTGAGTTCCTCGCTGTGACTAGCAGCTTTCATGGCACACTTGAGCTTGTGCGCCGCTTCGAAAAGCGCCGCGTCAGCCTCGTGTTTCTGCCGCATGCACTCGGTGAGTTTTTTCTGCTCGCTCGTGAAATCGGCCTCCAGAGACTGCATGCGGTCCTTCTGCTTCTTATTCAACAGCTGCTCCTCGACGCACTAAAAATTCAATAATCGTTTGATACCTCGATCAAAATTTTACAAAGAAAAAGCATACTTTTGCCTGCCAATGACGCAACGCTTCGGCGTGTCTTTCCTCTGCACTTTGAGCTTCCTTTTTCTTGCACTCGAGTTCCATTTTGAAATTCTCCATATCCTTTTCCATAATTTTCAGTCGATTAGTCTGTAATTGACCAAACAATTTGTACGCTTTCTTTTTTCGTTCCTGATTTACTTTTCAACCAACCAGCGCGTTGTTGTGTTCCTCTAGAGCTCGACAGTCCCGAAGCTTCCCCAAGAGTCTTCGGTTTCTCTCGGCGTGAACTTCCCTGCGCTGTCTTTCGAATTGCAGTTGCATAAGCATCAACTGCAACTGTTGATTCGCGCAATTCGCTTCGGAATCGTCCTCGTCTTGATTGTCTTCGTTGCCTTCTCCGTCTTCGGTGCCTTTTCTGTGCTTCGACTGCCTTTGTTTATGTTCTACAAATAAATCACAATGAGAATAGATTCAACAATTTCAAATACAAAGTACGATTTTCGATTATTACTCGATTTATGCACGCCGTCGGACGCGCCATTGGCGCGAACGCAGCTCTCGATGTAACGATCCAGGAAAGCGCTCGGTGACATGCGACCGTCGCTCGATGGCCGCGAAACCTTTTGGTCCGATTCGTTCCCCTTACAATTTTGTTCCAAGACGTCGACCAAAAGATCCTCATACAACAACAAGTTTATCGTCTGCGTCGCGATCTCGGGTTTCTTCGCTGCCGGAAAACCGTTGATCTTATCAGATTCCAACATTTCCGCGTCCGAGCAGGATTTCGTCCGTCTGCGAGTCTACGGTTAAAAACAAACATGTAAACTCTTGATTTTGACAAATGCTTCGACATCAGCGAACCTTGGAGAACAAGCAAGCTCCCGTTCGAGGATGCCGTAAAAATCGCAATCTTTTGATTTGCTTGGAGAAATTTTCCGATTGGACTTCCATCTTTTCCTGTGCTTTTCTCCCGGTGTTCTGGGCATTCACGATAGCGGAAATCTGAAAGAGATGAGATTTAGTAAATGAATTTTGTGGGGCAGAGAAATAAATACTTCTTGGTCCTCCAGACAGGAACTGTTTCTCCCGTTTTGTTGCGCGATATTGTCAACTTCCAAATAGTTTTCTTCATCCACGAGGATCGCGATTTTAGCCTGAGCCTGACGCAAAGTGATATTTTGTCGGTCGGCCATTATTTTTCCAATTTTCTGCGAGACTACGTCACCGGATCCTGCGTACTGAGTCGGTATCGGCGTCGTCGGGCGCGAATTCACGCCGAGCACGCCGTTTCCGAAAGCGCTCAACGCGCGAACTGCACTGGAACTCATCGGAACTTGCCTCTGGTTCGCACGCAAATCCTGAAATTAATGACGTAATTTTTACATTTTCTACTTTGATCGAATTTACAAATTAGCGCAGTACTTTAACAGGCGTGGTTTGAGGCGTCGCTTCGATTGCCGGTTCAGGTGGCGACGACCTGGACCTATTATTCGGCGTCGATGGAGTCGAGCGAGCATCGTGCGCTGCGTTCGGTGGACTATTCGGAGGAACCAGCATACTCGGAGACCAAAAAGTCTCGTCTTCCTCGTTCAGCGAAGCGTCCACGACGTTTTGGAAAAAGTTGTTGTCTGCGAAAACGAAACGATATTCAATTCCAAAATTCATCTCCAGATAAAAAATAGTTTACCTGGTATTGGGGTAAAGTAACGAGTAGGAGGATACGGAGCAGCGACTTCCTCGCGACGGTTTTTGTCCAGGGCAAACCTCCCGCATTCCGCAACGATGTCGTGGTGTTGAATCTTTTTCCACCTGAAAAGTGATTCTCGAGTTACATAAAATCCAAACAAAACCTTGATTTCGTTTGTACCTTTCAGGCGCAACTTCTGTATCTTTGGACATTGTTATGAGAAGCGGGTGCATGCGCACAGAGTCCAACATGGGCCTCACGGTGTGCGTGAAAGTCGACATGTGATTTTTATGCGAGTACTGTTGCTTCAAGTACGAAATGAAGTTGCACGGGTACATCGCGTAGAGTCGGTGAAACAAGCTGTACAGCGCGACCTGAAAAAGCCAAATTTCCAATTCAATTTCCTTCAAGTTTTCTTGAAACTTGCTTTCCAAATCAACGGAATTGCCTGCAAGTGTAAGAGGTAGAGTCGATCCTTCTCGAGAGTCATCGGCGCGCTGATCAAAGAGGAAGCTGAAAAATTCGAGGAAGATGAGGCGAGCAGCGACGATTGATCGCAGTGAAGATTCGCCAGCCGGTTGAAGACCTCGAATATCTCATTGAGAAATGGCCCAAGAGTCGCTGGCAGCATCGGCAACAGCGTCACGAGAAGCAGCAGAGCACTCATCAGCGACAGCGTGTTTTTTTCCATCTGCAAGAAACGTTTTCATTTCAGTTATCGTTCAATACAGCGAAAAGTGAATTTGGTCTTTCGTGCCTTCAGCAATTTCAGCAGCTCTCGAAACAACGAGTGACTGGCAAGTTTGTGGAGCCAGATGGGTTGTCGTCTCGCGACGTGACCCAGGAAAATCAGGGTGCGAATTCGGTGCTCGTGTTTGTCGGATTTGGCGAGCAAATCCGATAGACGATCCAGGAGGTACTTGTCATGAGGCTCCCGAACACCCACCAAAACTTCGATGGCTCTCAAAGAATTCGTGTTGAGGTAATAATCAAAGAGCCCGTTCACCAACCAATTATCTTTCGCTGCGAAAAAAACTTTAATTAGAAATTTGTCTCGTGTTTATTGACATTATTGAATGGCATTTCATGTTTTCGGAGATCGAATTGTTCGATTTCGCGAAACGTCAATACTAACTGGACAAAAAGTGATCGTGGAAAACTTTCTTGATCTCGTCGACATCCTTCAGCTTGTTCGACTCGAGGAGGCTGAAAAGTTCAGCGACGTCGGAGGCGTTTTCCGTCATTTTTTCGGGGAAATTAAACTTTTTTTTCCGAAATCACCGGCAACTGTCAGAGCTCACATTCTCGAGAGCCGAGAATACGTCGTCGTCGCGAGGTGATCGGCGAGTCCGACTGTCAAAAGCGGCGAACATAACCTCACTTTTTGAGAGACATTTCGAAAGGAAAACACCGAGCGAGAATCGAGGGATGATTTTTGGGCGAAACCCGAGTTTCGAGGATCTGGGCGAAATGGAAAGCTTTTTTGAGAGATAAAGTTGACGTTGTGTGTTGGGGAAGGTGTCA
>JABFQM010002587.1:0-14593 GCA_022816865.1 Zelostemma sp. ZL-2020 | reverse complement strand
TATCAAACCAGTGCATTAATTTCTTTGAAAAACATATTATCAACCGCTGATAAAATTTAATTTTCATTATTGTTCCGCAGTGTATCGAAGACCCTTGGAAGAAGATTTAAGATCTGACACCTCCGGCCAGTTCAAGCGTCTGATGGTTTTTCTGTGCGCTGCTAATCAGGGTTTTAATCAGGTAGAGGTACCGGCGTAAACCGTAATATGGCTAACCAACTGAGATCAAATCTACTGCAGCACAACTGCTCAAAACTAAGACTTCGTGACTTTTGAGCCCACTTATCATCCTTCAATTAGACAATCTCGAAGGTTAATTGACACGTCAACTGAATCGTTCCACGTTCTAACTGCGTGATCGGTTTTACCCAATTATTCATTGTTCCACGTTTTTACTGCGTGATAGGTGTTTCCCCATTTATTCATCGTTCTACCATATGCAATATATGTTACGTGGACTTGTAAATTCCAGACGTAACACTAACTAAAATATGATCATATATTTATTATCGATCTTTTTTTAATTTTGTTAATAGTCAAGTGCGTGAAAGACAAGCCTATGTATTCTTTGAGCTACTGAAATAAAGGTATCGTGTTTACAAAACAGTACATTGTGTAACAAGTGCGGGTAAATGAATCTGTTGGCGAACGTGACATTTGCCGCACGAGCGAAGCGAGTGTGGCAATTACATGAGTCGACAAATTTATCTCGCACATGCTACACACCGTATTTTCGTAATAATGCACGGAAGGCGCAATTTTCGCTGCGACAAAATTCTCCGCGAGTGTAAAAAATGGCGCTTTTTGTGCACATGTTACCAATGGATCTTTTTCCATCTACAGAGTGCAACTGCAAACTGCATGATTCAATGATAGTGAGAGCCTGAAGGTCTATGTTATCATGAATAATTCCCTCTAACTACTCATTTATTGTATGTAAGCACCACAGGGAAACATCGTCCAATTCTACTTTTGTTTCCACGAGATACTAATTAATTCGTTTAAACACTTTATACGCGTTGTAACAAAAAGATTTTGCCATACACGTAAAACTAAGAACTGAGACGGTAGCGCGGACCTTCGGGAAGCGAGGGTCCTCCGACTCTGCACTGCGGCTTTGAGATGCCGAACCCTTCGCGAGAGTCCGGCAATGCAGGATAGAACACGACACGGAAATATAAAGTTAGGCTATTTATTTAACAAAACAACAACTAAACGCGGAGCAACAGTTTTACAATGTTTTAAGGCGACTAACAATTAATGAACGCGGCCGACAGGGGTGTCGGCAATACCAAAACCCGAAACAAGAACTAGCAGCAAAAGGCCAGGCTAAAGGCCAACGGCCAAAGGCACCGAGAGCCCAAAAGATCGGGTTTTTAAAGCCAAACCCCTACTCACTCGATTTCCGAAAAACAAGATACGACTTGTTTTTCGACATACTTTCCGTTACTATTTTCGGCTGGCTTATCATCCTCGATTAGAAACTTTAATTAATTCACGTTCTTACCGCGTGATTGACAATTCTATTATTGAACGTTTAGATAAATATTTCATGTAACGTGGATACGCAAATCCAGACGTTACACGCGTCAAAATGACTCATTCGAAAAAAAACCAAAAAAAACAGAAAATATTCCAATTATCGGCCCAATCAGTGAATCAGGCCACCTCTTTAAACCATTATTCTGGAAGTCATTATCATTGTTATCACGACCTCCAGCGCACGCATTATCGTTTCTGCGATTACCCTTCACGTAACAAGTGAATCGTATTAATCCTTGTTTATTTTATCGTAGATAACATAGACGCCCTACCGTTACATCGACAAAATGAGTTACGCATATCAAGTGAGTAAATCTCAACTCCAATTCTTCGTTGACATACATGGATAACTTCACGCACGATAAATACATTGTTTATTCCCTAAACTTCCAAGGGACCCCCGGTGATGCCGTTTCAAGAACAAAAAACGCCGGCGTCGTTCGGGGTACCCCCAGTTACGCCCTCTGCACCTGATGCTTCTCCAGATCAAGGATTCAATACGAACCAGACTTTTTCTGACATGCCGCCATCATACTCCCCGTATCCGGAGCCTACTGCGATGCCACTTCCTTACTTCAATTCAGCGATGCCTCAGTATTTTCCTCATTCAAATCCTTTGATACCTTCGCAATGCCCCGCTTACGGCATGCCCCAAACGCAACCTTCTTTCCCCTCCCAATATCTGCCATCCTCGGCCCAAAATTTACACTACAGCCTTTTCATTATTCTCCGTTTCCATCGTGTCCAGCTCAAAACATGCAACAGTCGCATGGAGCTGGTCTGTACTCGAAATCTGCTCTTCACCCTAACTTACACAATCAAATGAGTGGTAGCGGTAGCAATTCTCACGCACCATCTCCCAACTCCGCACATCAATACTCAGGAGCTGACTCGACTCCTCGTCAAGGCGGAAGTTTTTCTGGAGGGCAGGAGAATGCCAGACATTACTCGACTCATCTTGATTCTGGATCATCAATGACGACTTCTTACGCTGCCCCGGCCCCCCGGATGTCCATAGAAATGACGAAGGTGAGAACCGTCTAAGGGGGGACTGTAATTTATGCTTTTTGGCCAGATATTGTAAATTCATTTGAATTTACTGTGAATTGTTCATGTAGGTAAAAGAAAGGATTAAAAATATCAATTTGTGTTTTTATTATTCAGTTGTCCTCGACCGTCGTGGCTCAGCCCGGCTTCGACGCTCGCACCGATGCTAAAGCATTGAACAAGACCATGAAAGGATTTGGCACTGATGAGGAAACGATAATCAACATTCTGGCCAATCGCACGAATTTTCAGCGACAGGCAATCGTGCAACAGTTCCAAATTTTGTACGGAAAGGTATGTTTTACATCAGTGAATGGATTTTATCGGAATTTCGCGGTTTCTTTCGTACTAATAGGAATTTTTCACGAAAATTACTAGGATATGCTAAAAAACTTGAAATCAAAGCTCTCCGGAAAGTTTGAGAAATTGATAATTGCAATGGTGACTCCATTACCGCAATATTACGCTAGCAAATTGCGCAATGCTATGACTGAGCTCGGTACTGAAGATCACGTTTTGATCGAGATCCTTTGCAGTCTGCCCAACCATGAAATTCGAGTCATCAAGAATGCGTATCATACCAGTGCGTTAATTTCTTTGAAAAATAAATCATCAACCGTTGATGAAATTGAATTCGCATTATTGTTTTGTAGTGTATGGAAGACCCTTGGAAGAAGATTTAAGATCTGACATCTCCGGCTATTTCAAGCGTCTGACAGTTTCTCTGTGCGCTGCTAATCGGGACGAGTCCTGCAATGTAAATTACGCGGCAGCTCAAGCAGACGCAAGAGTGCTGCAGAATGCTGGTACAGTTTCTAAAATTGAAAGCAGGAATGTGCATTCCCGTGTCTACAGTTTTTACATTCCGTTCTTATGTTTACGTGTACAGGACTGGCACGTGTTTATACAGACGACGAAATGCGTAAAAAAGCGAGAAAAGGTGAGTTAGAACACAAACCGCCTACTTTTAATGCTATCTTAGCATCGAGAAGCTTCGCACAGTTGAAACACGTATTCATTGAGTACCGCAATCTTTGCGGACATGGTATCGAACAAGCTATCAAGGAAGAATTTCCTCGCGACATACAGAAGGGGCTTCTCGCTATTGGTAATTCTTCAACTGAAATATAAACTGACCAACTAAAATAGATTGAGATATTTATCATCGTTTTTTTTTCTTTTCATTAATAGTCAGGTGCGTAGAGAACGAGCCTGCATTCTTTGCAGAACAATTATTCAAGAGCATGATAGGATTGGGAACTCAAGATCAGCGCCTCATTCGCTTGGTCGTTACGCGTTCTGAAATCGACTTGGGCGAAATTAAGCACGCTTTCACAACTTACTATGGACGATCTTTGAAGAACCTTATTTCCGTTAGTATTGTTTATTGACTTTTCTCGATGTGGTTTACTATTTGATATACGATACTAAAATTGTAATCTTTTACTTTCCAGGACAAATGCTCTGGTGATTACAGGAAATGTCTCTTGGCTCTGGTTGCAAAGAAGAATTTATTGTCTCAGCTCTAAAATTATCGTACATTGAACAATGCTTTTCGTCACTACTTGACATGTAGCTACATTCTCAATGTTTCTTAAGTAAAATCCGTCCTTCGTCATCGCAAATTTTCGATCATTTTTTTGCAATAGCGTAGTTTTGTAAAGGTTGTTAGTGTATGTAAACTGAAACATATATAAATAAGCGCATTTCATTTATAAATAAATAAATGATTCAAATAAATTGGGAATAGTTAATAAACAAGTTTATCAAGTAACCAATTCAGAAAATTTTATATATGAATAAATTGATGAATTATTCAACGAATTGTTAAACCACAATACAAATGCACAAAACGAAACCTCCGACATCGCAAATTTTCGATCATTTATTGCAATAGCGTGCAATCTCTCATGTAGAAAAATAAAATCAGTAACAGTCGGTGCTTCATCTCTCTGGAAATTCGATCATCTGGTCATTATTCAGAACCAAAGTCTCGTACTCTTGAAAACCCGTTTCCTGTCCGTTAATTGGTACATAGCAGGCTTGGTGATTCGGTTGAATTTTTCCAACGTGGTATATTCCCTCGCGAAGTACCCTACCAATGAAGAGCGCGTAACCATCCTCGGTTACGCCTCCAGGTAATGCGTTCAGAGGAACGCTGCCCTGCCACGACTTGACCCAGCCAATGTTCACGCCACGTAGTACCTCGAATTTTTCCAATTCGTGTCCAGATCCACCCCACGATATCGTGCAAGTCGCCCCGCAGACGCTGCCAGGAGTCAAGGACTCCTTGTGATGACCTCGGCCTATAAATGAACCCTGCTCATTCACCATCACCGCATTCAAGGGAAGACCAATCGCATCGTTATAATCCATCCATAAGTTGCGAGTGTTGATGAGTTCCTGTCTCACCGCGAGTGACGTTAATTCGTAAGTTTCGATCTGCCATTCTCCGGTCGCCCCGTGCGCTGTACCCAGTCCAATGTAGTTTATCAGAAAAGGTTCCTTATCTTTGAAGAACATAAAAATCTCGTTGATGTCATGACCCACACTCAACGTGCCATCGTACGACCATCTGTAAGAACAATGTTTTTTAGGAATCGGCGATGATGAAACATTATCGAGTGCTTACTGAAGCCATAAGTCGCATTCTTTTTCGCTATTGAGAATATCCTTGGTTTCTGTTTCAACAATGTTAGGTTCCATTTTGTTCTTTTTTATCGCAGACACCGTATTGTTGCAGGCCCCGATGACGATCTGAAATCATCAGTTGTAGTAATGATTAGGTCAAAACTTTACTGATTTTTGTACCTCGTAAACGTCGGAGTCGTCCCCCAAATGCGTCCTGAGAGCGATTCGAGCATCGTTGCTTGCTGTTATGCATAACCTCGCCGTGGAATTTGTTATGGGAAAATATCGGTACTCCAAGCTGTTCGGGGTGTTTATGTTTACTGAAAATTATTTAAAAATTATTATTCATTTCATAGTTTTGAGATTTTTGTCATTTTGAAATGAAGGAATCAAGAAATTCGCTGTTCTGTCATTAGATCGAAAGTTGACAAAAATATACTTCGATAATCGTAAACCTGGAACCTTGAATCGAGGTAAAATAACATTTAATCTTAGCGCCTGCGTGCTAAGACGAGAATTATCATTTGTGATATCGAGATACCAATGCGTTTTCATAATTTCTCGAAAGATTAATTGGTTTATATCGATTTTAATTAGGTTTAAGATACGTCTAACGTGTTTGAACAAAGAAAATTTGCACTGAAATCCACGATACGTAATAAGCGGCGTATACAACTATTTAACCGGTTTTCTCGTAAACCTGATAAAATCAAATCGTCTCTATTCACGTGAATGAATAATTACAAGATTTTTGGAATAGAAATGACGAATCAAGCTAGTTTTCAACAATTTCAATTAATGCGTCATTTTTTTACTCACTAAATGTCATGGCACGCAGGTGGTTTTCGACAATATTTATAAATATTCCGCAATCAGCTGCGTCGTTGAACAGCTCGCCCTAGCGGCTAATTTATTAACTAAAATTATGGATCGAGAAGCGCATGTTTCGTAGAGCCAAACTTTAAATAGACAAACTCGCAATACGTTTTGTTCGTACAATAAGGATGAAGATTTCGAAATTGAAACTTTTGAAACTATTTCATTAGTTTCCCAGATAAAAATGCCAATAGCTTTTTGTAAGCAAAGTGTAGAAAAAGCACTTCGTCGAATAATTCGTCCTTTCGATCTCTTCTTCAATTTCAAGCCGCGATAACATAAAAAAATCGGAATGATTTGATGTATCGGAACAAAAAACGTGTCGAGACGATTATTACTCGACGAAAGAGATTAAATTTATCAATAAACTAGATTTAATTCCAAGAACAATGGGGCTATCTGATAATGGAGAAAAACGTATTTATCATCTCTTCGCTCTCGACGTTATAACGTCGCCCTACCATCGAACAAATCGCATTATAAAATATGTTGCACTTTATGACTCGTTCAATGGTCTCAATTGTTAACTAGCGTAGAATGAACTATTACTATCAGTACCGTTACTGTTAAGCTCTTACGAAGTCACACCGAGTGCCATTTTTGTTGCTTCCAGAACGCAAAATGTCGAGTCAGCAAAAAAGGCCAAACCTCGACCTGAAAACGGCGAAAAAATTCATGGAAAATCTGTACGGTTTGAGAGCCAAAAGTCTCGAGGAATTGGATTCTTACGAAGACCGAAATTACCGCGTCTTGTGCGAGAAGAAATTCGAAAACCCGCACATCGAGAGAGTAAACAAAAGCGGCTACGTTTTAAAAATCATGAATTCCATGATCTCGAAAACACCGGAAATAATCGAGATCCAAACCAACGCGATGATACTCTTGAGCCAAAACGGGATCGAATGCTCAATTCCGATCAAGCAAAAAAACGGCTCGTACTTTTCTTTGGAGAGTTGGGACGGGAAAGAAGGAGCCAAAAAGAAGCAAAAAACTGAATCGGAAGACGAAAAAAAGGTAAATACATTCAATTAAAAATTAAAACAATTTCCACTGATCAAATGCAACTTTTCCAGGATTCTGGTTACGAGGAGCCGAAAAAATACGCGGTGAGACTTTTGGAGTACAAAGAAGGGATTATCCTGGCCAAGACTCCAGCGACGGACCAACTGATGTTCAAAGTGGGTCGTTTGACCGCCGAAATTGGCCAGAAGCTCGCAACATTTGCACACCCGGGTCTGGAGAACTGCGACTTGCTCTGGTCGCTGAAATCGGTTCCCAAGCTCAGAGAGTTTACTTCCGTCATCAAAAACCAGGCTGATTACGATTTGGTGAATCAAGTGATCGACGCTTTCGAAGAACAGGTTTTCAAGGTGACCGAGGAGCTCGAAGAAGCGGTAGTTCACGGCGATTTGAACGAGCGAAACATCATCGTGGACGAAAGCGGCAATGAAATTAAGGCCGTCATCGATTTCGGCGAAATGCATCGGAGCTACATGGTTTTCGATCTCGCGATCGCGATGTGTTACATGTTTATCACAGCGCGAAATGTACGAATCGGGAAAGCTCTGCCGCCAGGCTACCAGGAATCGCGGCGCTTGAAACGAATTGAAAAAAAGGTCCTCAAAGTTTGCGTGTGCGGAAGGTTGTGCCAGTCTTTGATACTGGGGCTTTATTCGCATAGCCTCGACCCGCAGAACGATTACGTACTCTCCAGTCAGAAAAACGGTTGGAAAATATTGAAAGAGTTGTGGCCGATGAGCGAAGCCGAAATTTCGCGGATTTGGGAACTCTGATTATTGCTTTTTTATACCGAATAGAAAATTGTTTAGAAGCTTCGCAACAAAGTCAATTGTTAGTGAGAGTTGCGCAAATAAAACAGGGCACAAGCATATTTTTACAATAATCGTCTAAGATTCGTGTAAACAGTATAAAATGTATATTTCAATACTTGTAAATTTTTCTACATTTCAATAAAAAAATGCGCATCGTTGATTTCTTTGTTCTATTTTACGACATCTGATGATTCGCTGTAACAGGCACGATTTCATGAATTATTTGAATAGTCGTAAAAAATTTCCGTTGTTAAATGTACATTTTTAGTCGTACGAGGTACTGAACGTGTCAGCGGTGATGTAGATATAAAAGGGTGACATGGAAGTCATAAATTAGCTACTCTTTAAGTTACATTCTCAGCTTGAATACATATTTCACTGATAAAGTTCCTATGAGTGTCTTGCGCTGTTCAAAATGTACATTAAATCTTTACATTTTTGGCATGTCATTGTTAACGCATTTCATATCGCATGCGCTTTGGTGATTCGAATTAATAACTATTTTATTACATATTATGCACTTTTGATATTCTATTGGTCCGCATTTCAATACTAAACATTTAATATTAAACTTATGTATAAAATTATCTACATTTTTTGTGGTAAACATTCATGTTCTTCTAAATTTCATTATTGAATGACAATTTATTGCTATACTGCAAATTAAAGCCTGATTTACCATCATATTTCAGCATTCATTTCGCCATTTCTGTACACATTAAAACACGTGTAGAAGAAAAGTTTTGCTGCTGTAAAATTAACTGAAATCTGGCTAAATTGTCAAGGGAAATCAAAATGAAATCAGCAAACGTTTTTTCAAGCCATGTAAAACAATCGACTTTGTCATACATTATCTTTACATACTAGAATTAGTTTTACTATTTTGAACTATAAAAATTCACGAAATTCATCGCTGTAATTCAAAGATGTTCTCTTTAACGAACATTCGTCATTCATTCAATTAACCATTCATAGCAAACATTTTTCACTATCTATTTGCATTATGTAAATATACATATTTCAATCCCCGGTATGATTTTTTGCTAAATGCAATGTATTATGCAATTATCACCAACTTCGTTATTGTAAAAAATGGACGAAATTACGCTTATAAAATACATTTGGAAAATCTTATAGATTTTCTCTAATTTAATTATCCTGATTCGCAAAAACCCATAAAACAGATTCTTCCTTACTTCAAATTGACAGTACAAACTTCGTTTCCACATACGAGTAAATCGTTAGAGTAATTTTACGAGAAAAATCGGTTACATTCGATTAATTGACGAATTTAAAATTGCCTCGTAACTCGTTTTTGCTACAATCCTTTACATTTGATTTCTTATGCATTGAAACTACAATTTGCATAACGGTCTTGAGATTAAAAAGTTGAAACGTCGGAACGTATATTCTGTGCTCATTTTGCAATGCCTTCAACGAGAATAAACTCGTAATATTTCTTTTGTAAAAATTTTGCTATATACAACGATTACATAACAGATACACACACATACATACACCCTCGCGTTTTTAAAACTCATTAGATGCAGAGAATTAGTTGGCGCACTTGAGACGTTTCTACTTTCGTTTAGTGCTCTTCTTTGTGTTTCCAGTTCCACTAGTAATGTTTGTCTGCTTGCATGCACATGAATAATTTTGCACACGCCATATTAAATTGATCTGTAACAGAAACATTCAGAGCTTGAAAATATTATTATGCAAAAAGTAGCAAGGTCCGCATTACACAGATATTTTAGTGGACCAATAAAAAATTTTCTTCTTTTCTAATCTCTGAAATTCCTTACCCCAAACTTGTACTATGCACTTCGGTTTGTTTTGCCATCGGACACAGACGAAATGAACAGGAATTCCCAATAAAATTACCGCTATCCCCACTCCAATTTCTTTGTAAGACTCGCTGAAGAATGGCAGCACAACCAAGAAAATACAAATCACAAAGAAAAGTACGGGAAGAAACGTGTAGACCTGCAAAAGAAGTCAATTAGAACAAATCCATTACTCGAATGAGGTCAGCGCGAGTTGCGAAAAAATCGTACCCTGATTGGTCGATGAAGATCCGGTTTTTTGTACCTCAACCATAACAATCCCGCGATGGACATCGCAGTAAATAAAGCTTCGACGAAACTGGTATAATTGATTAAGGAATAAACGTTCTCTATCAATAGAAGCGGTAATGTAACAAGGCACTGAAAACGAAGACAATTATATTGTTAAAGGGAGTCTTTGAAAGCCTCAATTCAACTTTTATGGGAGGGTATTGCGCTTGATGTTTCAACGGCCTGAAACATTGTAGCCCAAGTGAAAAATTACCAGGAATATTAAGGAAGGCATCGGCGTTAGATTTTTCACGTTGATGAGAGATATGGACGAGGGTAATTTTCCGTCACGCGCACCGACGAAGAACAATCTCGCCGAAGCAAAAATCGCTCCGTTTAAGGCACCAAAGGTCGAGCAGGCTACGAAAAGTGGCATTATCCAGGACCACCATCCCAAAAGTTTGTTGCCGAAAGTCTACAAAGTCACAGATAAATCAGAGTTAACGCTAATCTTCATTGCTTTGTAACTCTACGCCCGAAGCAAACTCACAACAGCCACAGCACCGGAAGACAGTATTTCATTCGGAGTCATCACAACGAAATACGCGACGTTGGTAAGAACGTAAATTACCGTCACCAGTGGCAGTGAAATGCAAATCGCCTTAGGTAAATTTCTGCAAACATAAAATTCAAGATTCAGAGCTCGATCTTGCGCAAGAAAAATCATGGTTTCCGTACTTGGTGGGGTTTTTCAACTCCTCGGTCACGTAGTTCAAATAATTCCACCCCGAGTAGGAAAACAACCCCGAGTACATGGAGAGCGCGATGGAACCGGGGTTAGTTTTCGTGTTCGTGAAAGGCGCTTCGAAGTTTTCCACTTTGCCAATCGCGAGCTGATAAAAGCCAGCGAATATGATGATTAGGAGGGCGAATATTTTCGTCCCCGTGGAAACGTCCTGGACCTTCGTCGCCCACTTTACGTTGTAGCAATTAATGGCGGTTAATCCACCTATGGGAGCAAAGAGATTTTGTTTTTCATTCGGTATCGTATGAAGTTGATAAAACATTAGGGTTCACACATATTACGACTGCGGCGATTAGCCTGACTGCTAAATTCGATGGCATACAATTGGACCAAATGGGCTCCAGTATGTATTGAGCAAATGTAATAGCGGTGATAGCATTTCCAGCAGGCACGATGATGAACAATGCGACCCAGAGATAGAGAAACGACGGTAATGAGCCGAAAGCGTCGCTAATATAAGCGTAATCTCCGCCAGACTTCGGTATCATCGTTCCTGGAAAAGCAATTTTCACTTCAAAAAAAAGCTGAAAGATGGAAATTATTATCCGATAATTTACGAGAAAATGTTTTTCCGGGCTGTAGAAACATTGATAATTTAAAAAGGTATTTCCTTTGCAAGGTTTCATTTCGTTGGAACGACATCGTACCGAATCGAAACCGACAGTTTTCGTTACTCGAATATATTTTTCCTCGTTAAACATTCGAAATCGCCTAGATAGCGAATTCAATTAAAACTTTTTTCCAACGACGCTTAAAATAAAACAAAAATGAGTTTTAATTGTCAGCCCAGCGTTAAGTTATCAAGGCTAAAGTGCGATAACTTCTACAAATACTTTTATCTGAATCAACGTTCGATCCAAAATCGAGATCGTTAATTCCTTTGTTTCGTCGTAATTTATTTCGAAGTATTGAATTCAAGTTTCGGTTTCCGGCGTTGACGGGTAATAAATTGTTGTTAAAATATCGACATTCTGCGTCGTTAAAAAAAGTAATTAAGAAATAAAAATTTCCGAGTACCCAATTCAGCGTAGCATAGCGCTCCAATGAGGGATAGCACCCCTGACAAAATCCATACGATGATGGCTTGGCCGATGCTGCCACTATTTGCAAGGACACCTTTCGGCGTGAGGAAGATTCCCGAGCCGACGATGACCCCGACTATGATTGAGATCGCATCGACAATGCCTATTTCCTTCTTCAATTGCACACCTCCCTCGTCGTCGTCGGTATTCGCCGAGCCGTTCGCGCGCATCATCGGCTGCTGCGTTGGAGACACCTTTTTCGTCATTTTATCCCTACCAGAAATGCCTCGGATTCCTTAAAACACGAGCACTATGTCCACCAAAAATTGCACATCACGTGAACTCCGTTGAAACGCGCTCGTACATTCATGAGTTACATGCACTACTTTCGCGCGGTTCGCAACGTCGAGTAAGCGAGACACGTGGTAGGGCAATGGTGTAGCCGACGTTCCGCGCGACACGTTTGCACGCTCTACCCCACCGAACTGCCGGCCGGTCTTGCCCGTGTGCCCGTGTGTACACGCGGGAAGGGTGACTGCTGCTCGTGTAAGTGCGCAAGAGACGGACAGCTGTTTCCCGCTATCGATGACGAAACATCGACGTCTATTTACCTGAGACACTTTTTCAGGAAATACTTTTCGAATTAGAAGGAAATATTATTCGAATTTTGGAAATTCAGAAGTTTGGGAGAGAATCACTTCACGATAACAATAAGATCAATAAAAAATTGAAACATCATTCCTTGTCCGTAGAAAACAAAGATTTTAATACTAGAATTGTTCATAAAAGCGTTATCAACCGCAAAAAACGTCGATTCAAAGTCCTCCCCCCGGAAAACAAAAAGCATCGTTTCCCCCTTTCAAAGCGATTCCCAAACTTTCCATTAGTTATCACAGAATTCTACACAGCGTTTGCGAATTCATTCTCGCCGCGCTTTGTAATACAACGATAAAGTTTCGAGTTTCCTCTGGCATCAGCGCGTCGAATTGATTAATCTGAGCGCTCGTGTTGCCGCAGCTTCCGCAGTTTCTCCGGCATCTTTCTACGAGTTCATCTCCTACACGAAAAATTATATTTATAAACGTAATTCCAACGATTCGCAATCTTTTATTTTCGATGCTATTGTTGTATACCCTGTATATATTTTTATTTTTAGAACTACGTTAAAGTACGTCCTATTTTCTTATCATTGTCTAACGATTTTGTTTACCAAATTCCAAAAACCACTGCGTGTACACTTTTATTTTAGTACGTTGAAATATGTCTTATCTTCTTTCTAACGATTTTGTTTACCGAATTCCAAAACTGCTGCGTGTACAAAACTAATTTACGACAAAGTCCCGAAAACAACTTAATTACTATTAATACGTCGTATCGAATGTTCGAGAAGTTCTGGGGATACTATATAAACCCCCGTAATGTAAGACTGTCAGCTCTATTCAATCTGGATTGTCGAGTACTTTATAGACACAATTCACATAACGTTGTTCATAATTGGTGCACAGTTCACGAATGAGTTTTCAATAAAGACAACTTGTAAACCAAATTCGTGTTATTAACCTGGAATCCAACAGTTTCTTCCGGACCTGTAAAATTCCACGTTATTTTTCTTTTTAATAAAGCTATCAATTTTCAGATCTGATTAAAAGTTATTTTTAAAGTAACTCGACGAACCTCAATTTTGGTATCAGCTATCGACTAATAGCCCGTTATTCAAAATTTAGGCCACGGCGCAAATTGAAAACGAATAAACGAATAAAAAAAATTATTAGACTTATTAAAATCTAATAATTTTTCGAGACTTCCGACTGTCTGCTTGGTTCTTTCGTTGCGATAGCGTTATCTCTGATAATGGTCATATTTTCGACATGGCTTTATAATGGAGTCGTTATAATACATGCCAAAATACGCCGAAATATGCGTTTCCGTATTTTGAAAGTTTCAAAGTATTTGGAAATCTCTTATAAATCCTTGGCATTAATTTGTAGCAAGTAGTCTATACCTACGTCTCTAGATATACAGATCGCTTAGATTCGAACTCGCTTTGACAGTATGCGGAGAGTCAAAGATTTCTTCGCGTTCTTGAACCCAAAAAACTTGGCTGCATGTATTGAAAAACAACTTCCCAAATGCGCGCAACGGCTTTGTAAAAAATACAATAATGACCTATCGAATTAATTTGTGGACGAAGTCATTATTTTCGAGTGTACGGCTTCCCAAGAGATCAAAAATTTCGACACTATATTTGAGCTTGCAAAATTCTTACTTGTTGATTTTAATATAGTAGCTAGTAATTTCTCGAATTTGTGCACCGCATAGATTTTGTGTTGAACTTACCCTAAGAGAGAGAAGACAAACCATTCTTTTCGGATCTCTTGGAGTGAAAATTTCATTAAAATTTTTAGAAATGACCAAGTTTTTTTTAAAACAATAAAATCTTACTGGTACTACGAAGAAATTTGGTCACTTTTAAGCATAGAATTGGAGTTTCCATCATAGAAGATGTCATTAGTGACGAACTAACGATATCATACCACGGGTAATGGAGCTCCACCGAAATTTTGCAGGGAGGCGCTGGGACTCTTCGTTACACTGTTATTTTGATCATTACCGCATCGTCGCAACTCTTTAAATTTGGATCAGTGGAATTTTCACTGATTTATAATCAGTGCCCGGTCAAAAATTTCTCAGATATGACCATACATGAGCATATATGGCCAAATTACATATATGATCATATATGAGGTTGTCATATATGGCCATATATGATCATATACGGTC
>JABFQM010002586.1:0-14600 GCA_022816865.1 Zelostemma sp. ZL-2020 | reverse complement strand
CATTTAACAAATATTACCTCGTCGTCGATCGTCATCGACGTAATAGATTTAAATTCGAAGAGCAACGAACCATCATGGGTAGGTGGAAGATGACCAAGTACGCGTTCATGGCCACGATCGCGATAATTCTCTGCTCCCGCGGCTGCAACGGAGGTTACTCGCCGCGGTACCGTCCTTCCGAAGTCGACGAATGCGAATTGGCCAATCCGTTCTTCTACAGCATCAACGTCACCGCAGCGCCCGTCAAGGATGATTCCGATCGTTCGAATAGTGAGTCATTCACTTGGAGTAAAATGAAAAAAAAAAAAAAAAAAAAAAACATTTTTATTCCCATCAAGCGTGTAGGACAAATGTTATCGGGGGAGCCATGGCTGCTGGCTCATGCGAATGAATAAAATCTGTTGCGCGCAAAGATAATTGCGTACCGACCTATTTAAATTTTTTTTTCTTTTTGTTTCTTTCATTTGTCCTTAAACCGGCGGGGATCGAGTGTTTCAAGTGTGAAAATTGTATGGTATGAAACTTATTGATGCGGCGCACTCGAGCCAAGACTTACGGCGGTTTAATTTTAAAATTTCACACGCTAAAAAATGCACGATTTTCAAGGGAATCCCGAGGAAGTAGAAAAAGTGTGAAAAGTATTTGCCGGAAGATGAGTGAGAAGCGTTTGCCTGGCCTGGGGTCGCGCGGCATGCGAGAGCCGCCGCAGCAGCGGCGTCGTGGTGCATACGGTCGCAGGTGATGATTACGCGCGCGCGCGCGCGCTGCTACTGCTGCAGCAGCTGATACGAGAGCAAAGAGTGCCTCTCGAATCTGTCTTTCATTGCACGTACCGGGTGGTCCTTTTTAATTTATTCCAGGCTATTCGCTCGCACCGAAAGAAATAACTTTCGATTCCCTCGAGACTCGGGCCGATAAATTAGTATTCGCGGGCCAGCGTTGAAAATTCTATAACGTCGAATCATCGACGCATTCCTTCTACATTCCTTTCGTCGGCTTTCAAAGTCGCGCAAAGTCGGCGGTCTCTATTTCCTCGTTTTCCAATTCATGAAACGGGCTCGATATAATTTATACATACGCGTGATGAAGTTGGGACGAGTGCACGGCGAGACCGGTTCGAGTTCCTCTTACGTATTTTATAAAGCGGGGCTACTTCGAAAAAGTGAGGAAGATCGATAAATTGTAAGAAGCGCGCGCGCGCGTTAAATTTGTTTGTACCTACGATCCGATAAAATAGCTGCACCTCGCGTGTCGAGCTGCATCTCGGAGTCTTTGGGATAATTTTCCGTGTCTCGTCTCGTCTCGTCGCGTATTCACGGGCTCCCTTTTGGACCTTGGCTAATCATCGAAACGGATCGCGGCGGCGTGTTTTATTCCTGCACCCTATATACCTCGAGCTCTCGGCTTTTCCCCTATCTCGCTTCTTTTCCTTTTTCTCGCCTCCTCTTCTTGCATTCGGCGTACGTGATAATCAGAGAGGCGAAAGAGCTTCATTTGCATTATTCACACTTCCGCGGGACGATTCGCGCCAATGAATTTGATGAATCGCGCGCGGCGTGAAAGCGGCGGAGAGACGAAATCGGTGCGGTAAATGAAATGAAATGAAATGAATTGAAATGAAATGAAATGAAATGATATCAAGGCAGAGAGATAGGGGGACTCGTAAGAAAGGGACAATTGGCAGCAGCCGAGCAGCTAGCAATACGCGAGCGACGAACAAAACGATGAGGATATAAGAAGGAAGTAGTAGAATGATGAAGAGTCAGCTTTAATTCTACGCGTCTGTGCGTCTGGGGTGATCCTTAGCGTCATGCTCTTCTTTTTGCTATTAGACGACGATGTTTGTCGCTTAAACTAAATGACATTAAATTAAAGCAAATTGCAAGATCAAAGGAGCGAGACGGGAGCGCCCCCACGGTCGTGCGATTCTCGTGCGATTCGTGATGCCTATACTATAGCTTGTTGTGGGCCCCGTAACGGTCGCAATTAAGAAATAGTTTTGCACTGCGAACCTTCGAGTCGCCTCAGCTCCTCTATCTTTTTATCTTCTATCGCGATTAATCGAATCGACCCTCGTCAATATTCAATTAAATGTCCCCTTATTGCCTTTCCATGTGTCGCTGGGAACGAATCTCAGCTGCTTTCGCAATTTTTCCCGACCGTCAATAGGTTTTTCGCCAATGGAAATTTGTCGCCGTGCAGTACTCGCATAGTCGTCTCTTTATTAGCACCGTTCGATTCGCGACGAAACATTTTTCCAGACGAGTCGCGCGTTCATTTCTCTACCCCTCCTCCTCCTCCCGCATTTGCCGGACATTCCTCGACAATTGACCCCGAGTGATATCGCGAGTATATTATGTCACTGTACTTGTAAGTAGTTGGGAAGGAAAAACTTTGCTTTTTTCTCCCTTTCGCATATGCAATCAAAGCAAAAGAAATGGACAGCGTTGAGGTAAATATGATTGCGAGCGTTTGGACGTCGAACGAATGAGGAGACGTCCGGAGGCGGGGAGGCGGGCGGGCGGCGTAACTGGGCCGAGGTGAAACGCGACTGAAAAGCCCAACAGTTTCTCGGGGCTTTATTAACCTCGTTCCGTTCATGCCTCGACACTCGAGACCCGCGAGTCGAGGAACTCGAATTCGAGACGAATCTCTCTCTCTCTCTCTCTCTCTCTCTCGGGAGCAGCAACATGATCGATTCATTGCCGTACGAAGCTGCGAATTCGCAGGGAAAAAAAAAAGATGAGGATGAATGAATTGCTGCGCGGATGCAGCCGCCGCTGCATTTCACGATAAGAATACGTTTCCGTCTTTTCTCGCACGCGCGCGCGCGCATTCTATTTTCTGCGCTGGAATAGTATAGCTGAGAAGAGCTTGAAAACTCGCGATTGGCTTTTAAAAGAGGCTTTTCAATTCCCATTCGTTCTATAAAATCTCGACTCTAAAGCTCATCGCCGATTCAGCGACCGTCAACGACCATCAACGACGATTCGTCATTCTAGATGCTTCATCCCGTTCATTCACTCGCTTCTTTCCACGATTCAATTATATCAATTATATAATATCGGTCTTTTCGCCTGCACACATTACGAATGAAAAAGAAGAAATTTCATCCGGATGGTCGATCGAGTAAGCGCGCTATCGATTTTAACAATGTCGCTCGCGATACGAAAATTAATGATGACGAATCGTGGCGATCGTAAATGATTATGTATAGACTATATCGAAAAATTAAAGAATACATACTTTTCGAGGTCAAGAAATGAATCAAGTTGGTAAGATGAAAAAAAAAAAAAAAAATTTCCATTCATTGTTGCGTGTTTCAGCGAGCTGCGGGGGGTGGTGCTGTAATCGCGAGACTGAGGAGAGGCTGCGACATCGAGCCAGGGAACACTTCCACAACCTGATTCATGACCATAGCAGCAGCCTACAGGGTCTCCTGGCAACGACGGCCGATGCCTTGAGGGGTGAGCAAGTCTTTAGCGAGTCTTTATGTACTATCAAGTTAAGCACGAGAAACTTGCGTGCTGCACTTTGGCATTATTTTCTTCGCCGTTATAGCTAGCACGGCAAACGCGATAAGTAAACGGTCCTCGGCAGCTGCGGCCTGCGCGTGTAAATATAGATGGCCAAATCTATTTCGATTCGAAGGAAAAGAGTCTCTTTTTCTTTCGCTTATCCGGAGCGGGCCGGGCAGCAGCAGCAACAGCAGATCGTACCGTACCGTACCGTACCGTACCGTACCGTACCGTAAGTACGTACGTACGTACGTAAGGGTCCCGCAGCGCGCCTCGCGCCTTGCGCCTCGCGCCTCGCGCCATGCTCTCTATCATATATTAGTTCGCGTCTCTCGCGCGTTATTACTCTGCAAGATCGTGCCTCGAGATTCGCCGGCCAGTTAATTTATCGGGCCTCATTTGTACATCGAAGCGCGCTGCACGCCGCGCGAGTCGTTCCCCATGCCGCGGGCAGGCAGGCATGCATGCAGGACTCGATCAAACGCTTTTCACTTTTCGGCATCCGCGCGATCATTACGTAAATTCCGAACAAATGACGCTCGAGCGTATTTGCGTCAATGCAAAATTACTTGCGAAGAAAATAACTACTACAACCTTTGCGAAATTTATCGAATTCTCGATTGCTCCAATTTCTCATCTTATTTATACGCGAAGAGAGACATTATTTTGGGAATTTCCATCATCGTTTCGAGTGTTCCGGCCGCGCGTGCGGCACATACGATTTGAGACTAAGAGTACGTAAAAATATGAAAAATCAGCTAACGCAGCCCTATAGTAACCGCGTACCGCAGACGAAGCAGACGGAGCGGACGAGTGACGACGAGCGCGCGGGCAGGATCGTGGCCTGCCCGAGTGCTGGATATATTATGCGTATAACATACATACATACGTAGAACCGCTTTCTCGTTGCCCACGTTGGCCAACACGCCGTATAAGGCCCGATCCGATCGCCGCAATACGCGAGCCGCCGCTGCTTCGAGAGCTTCGAGAGCTTCGAGAGCTTCTTCATGATTCCTCCGCGAGTACGGAGGAGTTCGAAATCGGCTCCCGTGCGTGGAAAAAGAACGAGCACGAAATAGATGTGAAAAATATATTGAATAAATATGAGATGTACATCCGAAAATAGTTGAGAGATCGCGTGGAAACGCGCTTGCGTTGGCCGATAATAGTATAAGTTTCGTTCGTATGGCAATACCGGTTTTCATCGCGAGCATCGCCGAGCACACATCACACTCGCGTCGTGTGGGTTGTACGCTCTTGTACGCAAGTGTCGTCGTGCACCCTACGCGGTGCGGCGCGGCGCGGCGCGGCGCGGCGCGGCGCGGAATTGTCAAGAAGCATGACGCTTATTTTATGGCACGCGAACAAATTTTTACCCGTTCCAGAGGCGCGAGGTAGGGCAATAAGGGCGAGGAGGAAGTATATTTCCGCGGAACCAAGGAAGGAAGGGGAGCAGCTGTATTCGCGGGCTGCGCGGGCCAAGGTGGAATTCGAAATGCGAAACACCTACGCGCTCGACCAGCGCTCGGCATGCTTCTCGATTCTCCCGCAAGTTCTTTTTCTTATCTCGTTTACGCTTATTCCCATATCCCCGATATCTCCGCTATATTTTTGCTCGCTTTCTCGACTTGCCCGCTCGCGCGCTCAACTTTATTTTCAACATGAAATTGTCAAGTATCGAGCATTTAAAAGAAAGGACACGTTTTTCTCGTCTCGGCTATCGCGAACACGCTCTCTTGTGACGAGAGCTGCCAAGCCATGAACCGCGCGCGACTTGAATATATTTATATGCATCTTTATAGCCGCTAATTGATCGCGCTTGTTATCTCGTGCGTGAACACGAGATATAAAAATGTATAGTGATATTTATTAACGATTAAACATCTCGTTGACTTAACAGAGAGCTAATTGATACGTCGCTCAATTACTTGTATTACTCGTATGCATTTAGCTGTAACGGCATATCCACTACAATTATGTATGTTTTTGTGCCCTCCATTAATTTCCGTCTAATCAAATATTGACGCCGAAAAGGTTGCTATTGTCGTGATCCCGATCGTTTTCAGCGAAATCGTTCCGCTGAAATTTCGCATGCAATGTCATGCGAGGACAGCTCTCGTCAAGGTCACGCCGTGAATCAGCAGGATCGAGAAAATGATTCGATCCAAGCAGGGTATTTCCACAAAGGCGCGACGTCGAAGACTATAAAAGCCGCGAATTGCATCGCGATCTCGTTTGCTTTTATTATGCTCGCTCCTCGTTTATGCCAAGTCGATGGATCTTCTTTACTATACGCCGATCGAAATCAGCTCGACTGTAAAATAACAAATGCGCAGAAGCTCGAAATAGACTTTTGCGAAATATATTGTACCTATATATTCCAGCTGTTTTTCGGACGTGCGGAATTATATCTCTCGATGTTTTCTCAGGTCATCTTTTGACCATAGTATAATGAGCACCGATGAGAGCTCTTCCTTCGCAGCCCTCGCCGGAAATTGCGCATCCAAGTTTTACGAAGATTCGGAAACTTGCTACACATTTGGCAATAATTATTATTCTCCGAGCCATTTTGCCTCGAGAACCTTGGCAAGTATTTTTTTTCTTTTTTAGCGTAATGAAAGAAGAGATTACACGGCTGCAGTCGCTTTTCTAAATTAAAATCTTCAATATTTGCCGCTTATTCTTTGACGGAAGGAAGCTGCTGTTTTAGCGTTACGAGTCGCGAACGGCAATTATTGGCTGTCGAGTTTACGATATTTTAATTGCATCTTGATCGCGTTACGTTTGAAAAATACTTAATACTGACATTCGCAGAGAAACTGCTCTTCGTTTTTATCATTACTACAAGTACGTACAAGTGCGCGAATCAAAAAACGTGATAGGATCGAAAATTGCAATGAAATATGTGAGTGAATTACAGAGTAAATTCAAGTTATATCGGTGATTGAGGTGTATTTGAAGTTGGCCAAGTAAGTACTCGAGGACTCGAGGATCACTCTCGGAAAGTAGCGCTCCGAGATTTCGGTTATCTTAGCTCTCGAGGGAGGCTTAACAGAGAAGACTCTTAGATTCACTCCAAGTTGGCCGAAAGCGCAAGAATAACGGCTCATAATTATTGCGCTAAAATTGTGGGGATTAAGTAAACGACGAGCGGTATTGAAAGGAGCCAGAAACACGGAGGGGGGAAAGAAAGAAAAAAAACGCCCCGCGGGCGTTTTTTTCTTTTCCCGTTCTTTCATTGACTTTTGGCTATGCGCGAAAGCCTTTTCAACACTTTATTCAGTCGTTGGACCGATACAAAGATTGATTTTCATGCTGCGTGAGTAATAGTTGAAGCTTTGCGATGCTAAACGCATTTGTATATATTAGACGTCCTTTTTCCGCAATAAAGAACGCTTAAATAACATGATATGCATGTTAAATCGTGCAAACTTTCTTCGGATTCACTGCTTTTCTCGGCTTCCTTTCGCTTTATTCGTCACTTCCGAGTCTTCTCACACCACCGAAATTTCAAATATCATAAATTTCTGAAATAAATTCCAAGCGAATAAGAGTCATCGTCGCGATATAGATCATGAGAGAGTGACGTCATCGGTTAGGCATTAACGCGAATACATGACAGGCTGGATAAAATGATTAGAATAGACTAGATGAACTTAATCTCGAGCTTTTCGGGTATTCCGGCTGTTTCTCGAATAGCGAGTTTTCCGCGCTTTCAACGAAAATGTTGCAGCAGCATGCCGCGGCAACGAGACACGCGCGCAAACAACGCCGCGGCGGGGGGCCTCTTGTCGCCGCGTTGGCTCGGGACTAGCTACGTATTAATGGTGTGTACGGCCATCGAAATGTCATTCAATGGTGATGCGAATTAAGTAACGAAGAAAAATACGAAATTTCGCCTTTTTCTTAAAATTTTTCCCATTTGTTTTACTAGCAAAAGGTTTATGACGATGAAAGAATGGATTTAACGACACTGCAGCTCGAAAGCGTGAAATGAGTAGGAATAAAATGTGCATTACGAAGTAATTAAGCGGCAAATATGGTGAATATCAACGTCACGAGACTCGACGTAACGTCGACTGTTACGACGTCGACGCGTGTCGTTGACTTTTGCATATCTATGCGCGACCGATAAGATCGAATTAATTACGTTTTATTAGAGAGAATAGAACACGATAGCGCGAAGAGGTAATTATGTTATATATGTCACGAATTATGCCACGCGATCTCTCAATCTAGCAATTAAGTAATGGTGTTAATGTAACGGCTATTCGCGCCGTTGATAAATCGCCAGAATTTTCGACTACATTGGACTCGACCGATCCGGCTCCGATCGGCCGGCGTGTTCGATAGGTAGTCTTTCGTCTTTCTTCCTCTGTGCCTGCCTGCTTGCCTGCCTGCCTCCCCCACGTTGAGGAGGCCCGAGAAGTGTTCGCTCGAGCGAAACGATGTAATTTTCGTGTTCATACGTAGTCATAATATGTAGTAGTATATCTTATCTCGAGAGTCTACGACAAGAGTCACTTCTTGTAGTAGCGAAAGCTCTCGAGTCATATATTCGATTCTGCCAAGTTTTTCTCTTTATTCGTCTATTATGTCAATGTAAAGCTCGACTTTTTTCCGTTCATCCTTTGTCATTTTTACAAATTTTCTATTCGCGCAAAATAGCGTTCCGCTTTTCTTTTTCTCTTTCCTTTAAAGAATCGTTTTAATGCGCAATGATGATCATCGCGACGCGGAAAAAACTTGGAAGCCACGCGGCGCTTTGTTTGCGCGCGTATTTCTGCACTGGGAGCAACAGGTGTCGTTTTTTTTTTAAATTCAATACATAGCCTCTCCTGAAAACAGGGCAGTTTCTCAATAGCACTCTACGCTTTACGTATAGTGTGTACGTATTGAATTGCAATAATGAAGTGGCGACAATGATCGTTTGAATTCAAATAGGTGCGTGGAAAAATAAGAAAAATAAGCAGGACGAGCGTTATTCGTGGTGTTAAACGAGGACACGTAAATTCGTGAAGGAAAAAGTGTGTATTCATGAGGTATTCGCGCAGGTGTTGTCGTTCCGTAGTGAAATTTTTCTCTTGAATCAATGATTCGTAAAAAAGAAATAGAAAAACGTATCTTTTTTCTTAGCCAAGAATGCGACAGGTAATGCAAGCAAAAAGTGTGGTGTGCGCGCGGGCGCGTTCTTTACGTAGCGCATACAAAGGCAGGCATAGAATGTATTGTATGTATATATGTAAGGTATCGGTTGTAATCGGCGGCGGCGGCGAAGGAACGCGAAATAAGCCGCGTCAGTGCGGTCGACGGTCGTGTCCAGTCCCAGCCATCGTCCCGCGGTGTGGTACAGTTCCCACGTACCTTTTACACCCCTCTCGGCGGCCCTGTCTGGCTGCCACCGCCACCGAGTCGAGAGCCTGAACAGCCGTGTGTCCTCGAAGGTAGGCGAGCCCGGCAACGAGCAACGCGCCACGAATCACGATATTCACTACGGTCCTCTCTGATCGTCCTGATCCGAGTTGCAGCAGCAGCAACAGCAACAGCAGCAGTAACAGCAACAGCAGCCAGGAGGAGGGGGAAGAAGAGATGCTCTCGCACGCGGGGCCTCCTCTCTCCCACACACACGGTGGCGCTAAAATAAAATGACCACTGTGGAATGCCGAAGCTCCGGGGGCCAAGGCGGAAAGAGCGGAAAGAGAGAGGCTAAGGACGCGAGGTAAAGGGGGCAAGGGGGGATGCGAAAAAGAGGAACAAGAGCTGCCAGAAGGGCTACGGGAGAAACCAGGGAGAAACAGAGCAAAAGGCAAAAGCCGGGTTTATAGTGAAAGAAGGCCGTGCCGTGCGCGCCTTCTCCGCTAACTTATGGCTCAAATCGCTTAAATGGCGCGCATACCGCGCCGCCTCGTCACATTCGCGATATATCCCCTGTACCTATCATCAAAACCGTATATATCAATGTACGTACGCGCAAGACGCGTCCGTCCCTCTTTTTCGTCGGACATACTCCGATGACAAAACAAGAATTTTCATCGCCTGGTATTTTCCTGAATTATACGTAATCGCGTCGAATTAATATAATTCAAGCGCGGCGAGATAATAAAGAATCCTTGGCACAGTATATAGGGTGAAGGTGGAAGGCAACTCGACAGCGGTGGCCACGAAGTCGCCGTCGTCGCCGTCGTCGTCGAGATGGCGAACAAAGAAAATATCGGTTGAGCGGACGGGAATGAGTCTCTCGTCAGCGCCGACCCATTCATAAAAGTCTTGCCTCTCTCATTCATCCGTCATTCCAGTTTTCCTAATCGGCCACCACGGCCCGACGATCCCGGCCTCGGTAAAGACGAGCGCTCAGCTATTTTCGGCTATTTTGGGCTTTTCCATCGAAATTCACCGCTAGACCACCTGCGACTAGCTCGGAGAGACAATTCGAGAAAACGCCCCAGGTACATTGTTCACGATACAAATATTTCGTCGGTTACTACTTCATTGTGCGCATATAAAGTTATGTCAGTTTACGAGAAAAATAACACAGGAAATCCGATATTGTCCGCGGGATGAGAATTTACCTGTGAAAAATTCCGTGGCGGACAATGCCGTTTCGTCATCTCGCTTTCGACCGGTTTGGACGCGTTCCAACGAGTCCAAATCGAGAGGGGGAGAGAGAGAGATTGACTCTCGAGAGCGCGACATTAACGAAATTCCAGGGCGAATCGAATGAAATGAGCGTTGAATCCGAGAGTCGTTAAAAAACGATAATGAAGTGTAACGGACTTGATCGAATTCTCCCACGCGTATGGCGCGTTGGGACGAGAGCCAAGGAAGGATTTTTATAGAGGGAGTGGAGGGAGGGAGAGTGCGGAATGGGTGTTAAAATAAAATTGTCATGGTTAGCAGCAGCAGCGTTGAACATGAAAGAAACGCGGTGGTAAAGGACATAACGAGAGACAAGTGAGTCAAAGATGAGACAAGTACCGGGTGGCGAATGGAGGGAAAAGGGGGAAAAATAAAGAAAGAAAGGTACGGCAAGTGTAGGTATATAGTACAAGACGAGTCGAGCGTTAGGCGAGGACGAGCGCGAAATTATGTTCCTCTCGATCGATTTTACCGCCTGGAAATATCCTGTGGAGCGAAGGCGTCGTCGCGCGGTATTCGCTGCGTCCAGCTCTTTGAACCTTTCCCCCACCTAACTCGTTTACGCAAAATTTACGCGATCCGGTGTAAAGAGAATTTAATAACCAATCGATATAAGTTAATGACGCGCTAATTTTTCGAGGCAAAGAGGAAAAAAGAAAAAAAATTAAAAGTCGCGCGAAAGAATGCAGAAAGCATCCGCTGACCACCCCGGCAGAATTCGAGTCGAAAATACTCTCGAGGCCTTTTTTCCCAGCACCGGTAGTCCTTTGTTGCAACTATGTGTACCCATACATACGTACTCCAGTTGAGCCTCTTTCCTTCCTGCCCTTCCCGTGCCCATTTACCTCGGGCCCTGAAATGCCTCTTCTTCGTCCTCTTCGTCGAGGAATCTCGACCTTCCATCCTTTTTCGACTTTTTCCCTACGGGAGGCGATATCTCTTTCTCCACGAAAGTTGCTTGCTCCGGGGAGGAGGAGGAGGAGCAGCAGCAGCAGCAGCGAAGAGAGCCCCCATACATACCTTCGTGACGGTCATGGGGTTCCTCGTACGACCGGCGAATCGCGATCTCGGAATCTCGAGATTGTTTCACGCGCGCGCGTTCCCTCGCAGGTTGCGTTCCCTCTTTTCTCTCCCGCGACTCGACAATGGGTCATTCAGAATTGCATCTCCCGCGTGTACGTACACGCTCCCCCCATATGATATCGTATGTATATGTAGGGAGGTGGTAGAGTATAGTAGGGCTTTTCTCCCCGAGGTAGGCGGACGTCGATAATATGAAAGGGAGTTAAGAGAAGGAGAGAGAGAGAGAGTGAAACTATGGGAATTATCAGATTTTGCATTGTTGCCGTTTGCCGCGGTTGCCGCCGCCGCCGCCGCCGCCACCGCCGTGTGCTCTAATAACAGGGAGAATGATACACGTCCCGGCAAAGGGGAAAAAGGCCCAAGTGAGAACTGCAATTTACTTCTCTCCCCTTTGCTGTTCCTCTTCTGAAATATTGCGTCGTCTCGTGAGAACCGAGTGAAACTGAACGAACGGTTGCCACGTAGACTCGGAAGAAGAAAAAAAGAAATTTTACGTGACGCGACGTTGTCGTTATTGTTGTTGTTGCAGAAGCGGTAACGGCCGAGGCGCGAGACTCGGAGAACAAGACGTTGACGCTTTTCGAGAAGGTCTACCACCGCTCGATGGCCGTTTCGAGCAGACCCTCGGTTGGGGCTCTTTACCAGGCGATGGTGGACTACGTCTCGGGGGAGAACACGGCCGACAACCTGCAACAGCCGCTGACGCGAGACATGCTGCAGAAGAGATTCGACGAGTTCTTCGTGCAGCTCTTCTCCATCGCCTACCACAAAGCCATGAATCTCACGCAGCGGGACTTTACGGACAATTTCAAGGACTGCCTGTACAAGGCGATGGACGAGATCCAGCCCTTCGGCGATATACCCAAGCAGATCGCGACCTCGGTGGGCAAGAGCCTCGAAGCTAACAGGGTTCTCGTGCAGGCCCTCGTCCTCGGGAAAACGGTCCTCGACAGGACCGACGGTGTCCTCTTCTCCGGGAGCAATTCGCAACTGCAGGGCGCCTGCTACAAAGCCGTGCTCAGGATGACCTACTGTCCCAAGTGCAAAAACCTCGAAGACCACGTTCAACCCTGCAAAGGATTCTGCACCAACGTCATGAGGTAATCATACTATAAGCTTTCAATGCTTCGATCCCACCCCACCTACGACTCTGTTCGGGGCTCCGGGAAAAAGGTACCCACAGGCCACAGCCACGACCGCCACGACTCGCTGTGTCAGTTCATTCAACGTAATGGCTATGTAAAAGGGCCTGCCACTTTCGGCCACTTTCGTTGCGTGACTCATCGAGAAGCCCAATTTTCTTCGAATACAAAGAACGGATAAGGAAGATAAATTCCCCCCATCTACTACGTATAATATTATACGTATATGTGTATTGTATCAATTCTTTGGAGTGAAAAATCTCCATTTCTGGAAATTTATCCAAGGAATTCGGAGAGCGTACATATTCGTGTATTCTTCTTTTTTCATTTTACGTTATTCATTACATTTTGCGATTACTTGGACGTGCGATAATATAATAATAGATAACGTACTGTAAACGGATCAAGGTTTATTCTGGAATAATTAATGTTATTGGCCGATTATTATGCCTAAAAATAGCTGCGAGCGAGCACTCGACGTTTGCTTTGATGTAATAGTTGTTTCCAAAGGCCTGGGATTGAGTTGATGAAGCATATTTCGTAACGATAAATGAGCTCGCTTTAAATTCGCACTCGATATAAAGGGAGGGCGATATTTTGCCCCCTCGTACGTACTTGAAATTTAATTGCCTAGCTTGTATAACGATTATTTTCAGCATCGGAGGGACGGAGACTATATCGTTTAACGTCATTCATGTCAAAAGAAAAGGAAATTTCCCTTCTTTCGAGAAGAAGGAAAAAAATTGCGTGTATTTGGCCGAGGACTTGAACCTATTTTTAATTATAGTAATACGTATGTATACGTATAATATAGGACTCGGCATCGGATATAGGGAAAATTGCGTGTAAAAAAATGGCATAAAAGGAGAAATAAAGAAAAGGGATATCGAGGTGGCGAGTTAATGAATCGGCGGGTAACGCGGATCTCATTAAAACGCTTTGTCTTGTGTGTCCAGGGGCTGTTTGGTGGAGCTGGCATCCGAGCTCAATCTCACATGGTCGGGCTACGTCGAAGCGGTCGGGAGACTGGTTGACGCCGTCGACCCTCACAACAATCCCTTGGATCTGAATGCCGAGAGGGCCATGAGACATTTGGACCATCACATCTCGGAAGCCGTTATGCACGCGATGAAGAATGGGCCGTCGCTCGAGGAGAAAGTAAGTTTCAAAAGACGGGCATTTTTTTCGAGCACGAAATTTGTTGTCGGGCTTTTCAATAGAGAGAGCCACCATGTCAGTGGCTAGTATTATTTCCGTGACAAACATTCGTTCGTCTCGTGTTGTTTTTTTTTTCAATTGCCGCTTTCAGCTTTTTGTGGGGGGCGCGAGAATAAAATTATGAACGTCAGCTTTTCATGGCAGGGATTATGTCAAGAGGAAATGTAGAAAAACACGTTTTCTACATCGAATAGAAAAAAGAAGAGAAGAAAAAAAAAAAAAAAACAGATTAAGCAATCATAAAATTTTTCGTCAAAGTGACTAATAGAATCCTTGAGGAGGGAAAGAGAATCGATTTGGACGATTTGGAAAGCAAACAAGTTTAGCAGGTGACAATTGCAGAAGCGGCGAGTCCATAGTCCGTTCCCTGGAAATCTGGGATGGAGTAGATGGAGAAAAAGAGCCTCATTTCCTCGAAGATTAGTCATCGCAGGAAGACCGAATGGAATGTCGGAGAGAAAAAAAAAAAGAAAAGAAAAGGAATAAAAGGTCCGAGGCTTCATCGTATAGCTCGGCGCGCTGAGCGTTTAGCGTTTGGAATCGTGGGCACGAGTTGATATTTCGCATCGAATCTTTTCGCAAGCAGGCCAGCAGGCGCCTCTTGTGTGGCAGGCAGGCAGGCAGGCAGGCACCGGTGGCTGCGGCTGTACCTGTTTCAGCGTGTTCGTACCCGAGCGAGCTCGATCGTCCGGAATTCTGCGTGCATTACGTGTCTGCATTCCAACTGGCCTTTGCCCCCTCTTTTCTCCGGGGCCTTCGGAGCCTTTGGGAAGGGGGTGGGGGGGGGGGGGGATTGGCCCCCTAAACGCCCCCGGCCGCGTCCCCTCGTTGGGGATAAAAAAGGTCCTAAGGCCCGAGGTGGGGACGGGACTTTCCCATACCTATCCCCACAAAGTTCCCAACCCCGGGGAGAGGCCAAACGGGAAACGGGAGGAATAACGGCCGCGGGAAAGGCCAAAATACCAACCTTTTTTCCCCCTTTTGAAAGAACGCCACCCCTGTT
>JABFQM010002585.1:0-14606 GCA_022816865.1 Zelostemma sp. ZL-2020 | reverse complement strand
ATATTTGTGAATCACTTATTTTGAACGCGAGTTTTTCAACATTTTTTTAAAAACAATACATATTAATAGCAATGTAAAACTGTACATATTTTTATTCTACATACCTTCAGGAACACCCTCCATTAAGCGCAATTGGAATGGAACAATTTAAACAGAAAATACACGCACTCGAATAACGGGGAAATTTTCGACGAGTTATACGCGCGTCAAGCTGCGTTCCGAAACCGTAGGTTCGCGCGAGGATAAAACGGCGACTAGAGAAGGCAGGTTCTTTTCCTTTTACAAAAACATGCACCAATGCCCTCTCTATCCGATCGAATGGTACTAAACTCGAATAAAAGACTTCGAATTTTTCGACTTTTGTCCAGCTTTTCGAGGATTCGGACCACTGTGCATCGCAAGACACATCGAGGAATTGATTGTCGTCCACAGTGTCCACAGGAACATCAAGAAAATTCGTGGATACTAAAAGCTGCTCGTTTTTTTCCTACAAGTTAAAACATACGTTAATCGATGTTGCAGAGCATTATTAATTTATTATGTATAATTACATAGACTGTTGATGTTTCTCTTACATTAAAAATTGATGGCACGCTTCTCGATTTCAACCTCAATCGCTGTCGAGGAATGCTAATTTTTACATCATCTTTTATAACAGTTACTGAACTCTGTACAAAATCGTCCTTCTTGAAATGCAAGTCGCAAATCAGTAATTGCTTTACGGGTGCTCGGCTTTTTTTAATGTAAGGACCCGTCGCTTCCAACCATTTTCGTTTTAGATCCGAATCCTGCAAAATCAATCAATTGCAGACGATCAATTTATCCTTCACGAGAAGAGGAAACATTTATTTAATACAACTTTAACTTACCGCTGGGACTTTGAAAAGCGTGCGTCGATTGCTCTTGTCACAACAATTGCTTCCGCAATTTATTATGGAACACGTTTTCGGCATTGTCAATTTTTTTCAATTTTGTCAACAATAACAATCACTGCACGTTTACATAACCGCACAATTATGTCATGCCATGTGACATAATGACGCGTGCGCAGTTCTAACTGCCTGAATTTCTATGCGCGGGCGCAGGTGACGGAGATAAAAAGTCGGCGGAGTATACGACGTATACGTGCATACCCCCCCCACTCAAGTTAACTCTCCTTAAGGTGCTATTACATGGCAGCGACGAGCGACGAGCGACGCGCGACAGTACATGCGCGGTCGCTGCATACCACTGCGCAGGTTTTCAATGAGATCGAAATTCAGCGACAGAAAGCTGCGCGTGCACTTCATTCGAATCGAACGGCAACGGTTAGTTTTGAGTTTTCGTTAAATTTTGAGTATTCGCGACGTTCGTTGTTAAGCAACATGGAAAATGAGGTAATTATTTATAAGTAGATGATTCTACTTTCTTATTATGTGGCCTTGAACATGTCATTTTTTCATTAAGGTAATTCATTAAGATACGTTTTTTCAAATTATACAAATAATTGCGTTTTAGGCGATATTCGGTTGTAGTCTTTGCGACAAAGAGGTGCCTCGAAATTCGGTTGCAAACCATAGCTGTGTCATGGGGTATTCTTCAGTTATTCTGCGCACTGGAAAGAAGCGTATTTTTTATCCACAAAATGGTAAATAAATTCATTTTTTATTCTAGTAGACGTTCTTATTCTGCTATGTGGGTACACTCGTATTTGTCACAAGCCATGTGCGACATTTTTCATGACAAGCGCATCGGAAATTCGGCTTCGCTGCCTTTTGAGTGATGAAAAATTCGCCTTTTGGGAGAAAAAAATTCGCGATAAATAACCTCGTCACTGTTATTCAGGCATGCCAACGCTAAGACAAAAAATTGCTATTCGGCCGCTCATCTATATATTTTCGCATCTCCAGCTGATTTCTATTCTATCCGCCATTTTCGCATCGCTCCAATGGCAGCGAAAGTCGAGTTTTCGGTGCGCGTGTCATGAAAATAATTTTCCATGGTTTACTAAATAATTGCGGCACAATGGGATTGTTTTTTACATTTTTAATTAGCTGAGTCATTGAAAAAGTATTGATACAATTCTTACATTAATTAAATTTATTAGTCTGGCAAATTTCTAAAATAGTTGAAGTGCAATCTCTCTATTATTTTCGTAGCTCGAACTTCCTCGATAACTTGTTCGATTAAACACTACAAGGCATGCATTTGTCTAGCATTGAATCGCAATACAAAATTATTTATTTATTAGATATTTTTCATGACTTTTAATGGCTTATTGTAAAAAAAACGAATATAAAAACCGTTATTGCAAAAAAATTGCAAAGTATTTCTACAGTAATCAGCTGAGTTTCAACAATGTATGATTCAAAAAACGTCGATTCCCTTTTTATGAGCTCCTATATTCCATCTTGAAAATAAAAGATGGAAACTGGAAATTGTAAATACACAAAATGTTGATATTAACAATTTCTATAAGACTTTTTTTTCAATGTTTAATTTTCACTTTTCAGCTGATGGCCTCTGCGTTGTGAAAACTACCATTGATGGGGTTGAACAGCAAGTACTCGGCACGCCAGAGCTATTATATAATTTGGATACACCTTTGACTGCAGAACCACCTTTCGATGACATAACTGACGATCTTATTAACAGCCAGGATCACGAGGATCCGAAGGAAATTGAATTACGCCTCATTGATGAGGTAGAAAAACACCCTCTCCTCTACAACTTCACGTTGCCCTTGAAATGTCGAGGCCGGGACAAAATTCGATGCGAATGGGTTGCGGTATCGGCAGCTTTAAATGGTACTTGTCAATTAATTCAAAATTCGAAGTTGAACAAAATGGTTGAATACATATTCGATTTTAAAACATGTTGCTTATAAAAACAAATTTCAATCAAATAAAAAGTAAAAGTAACGTTAATTAAATTTGATTTGTTTTCAGGTGATTTAACACCGGAAGAGTGTAAAAAAAAATTCAAACATTTGAGGGACTCATTTATGAGGATAAAAAATGAAACCAAAAAAGCACCAAGTGGTTCTGAAGCGCCCAGCAACACCAAAAAGTGGAAATACATCGACCGACTTAGTTTTTTGAGTGCGATCCAGACTCAAAAAAAGTAAGGGCTTACATATACGTTGCACTCAATTTTATTAATACTTCATTTCATTGTTTTTTTGTACTGTTTCAGTCCAACATTTTCCAATATAACCGACCCAGATGAGACCCCAAACTTGTCGTTAGCTGGAACTTCTCAAGAAAATGAAGTAGCGGAACTCGGGCTATCGAGAATGAAGACAAAATTATCGTCACAAAGCAGCAATGAATCGCCTGCCAAACGTGCCAAAAACATGGAATTCTCATCAGCTATAGAAAAATTCACAGAAGTGCTCTCAAACTCACGGAGTGCAATACCCGAAATGCCCGAGCCGGACAGTATTGACGGGTTCTTTATTTTCATCAAGCCAAGGCTCATGAAGCTGGACGAAATCGTGCGTCAGGATGTCATAGACGACATGTTGCAATGCATTTGCAATGCGGAAAGGGAGCAAAGAAGATTACCTAAATGAGATATGTTTTAAAATAAATGTTAGTTACATTTGTTTTTTTACGTAAATGTATTTAATGTAATATATATACATACATATATAGATATATAAATAAAAAAGGTTACATGTTCAGTAAAAAATGTTGTTTAATATCATTAAACCCTGTCTTCTTCAGAAGAAGAAAAAAATACATTTTACAAACCAAATTTCCCAAATCCTTTTCTCGATCGTCGAAATTTAAGTTTTTGTCGTTATTCTTCGAATAGGTTTTACTTTTTCGGACTATTTTAACAAAGAATTTTATTTTTACATCGCTGCTGCCAAAAAAAGCTGCTTAATGAAACGTTTAGAGGATTGAAACTTATTTTAATATAGTTCCTAGACCTCGAACTTGGAACTAAATCAAGGTTCCGGTATGCAAATTCATATCTGCATACAACACAGTTATTACAGGAATAATAACCCTTTTAGAGGGATTACTCCTTAATTCTGACATTTTGCCATGGTACTTCACCTTCATCGTTGAAGTACCTACAGAATTCATTCCTGACGAGGGCCGCCTGATTGCTGATGTTCGTGTTGTCCGGGTATTGCATAATATCTGTATAAGCAGTTGACATCGATCCCCAGTTTCCACGATTTACTTGGCCGTCATGTCCTTCGCAATCAACTATTCCCTGGGCACCGTACCTTTCTCGCGCATTGCCATCTTGGTTCAGCCAGTTGTGAATACAAACGATGGCTTTTACCATGTCGCAAGCTGTATTTACATCTGCTTCAATTGGCCGTCGTATTATACGCCATTGGCTAGCGATTATGCCGAATGCGTTTTCAATTATCCTGCGTGCTCGTGAAAGTCGGTAATTGAAAACCCTTTTCTCTGTTGTCAATCCACTTCGAACAGAAAAAGGCCTCATCATGTACGTTGTGAGAGGAAACGCTTCGTCTCCGACGAACACGTACGGTAATGTTTTCCCACCTTCATATAATGGTTCCGGCACTGGAAGATTCATAGTTTTTCTTTCTAAAGCTTTTCCAATCGAACATTCCCGAAAAATTCCAGCGTCTCCGCACCTTCCGCAAGCTCCAATATGTACGCACCGGAATCTGTAATTGGCATCGCAAACCGCCAATAAAACGATGCTATGGTTACCCTTGTAATTATAGTATTCCGATCCAGCGCGGGCAGGACACTACGGAAAAAAACATTTCGTAACAAGTTGAAAATATTAATTACTGAAGGTTTTTATTTTAGAAATTACTTTCATCAGTTTCTTTTGTGCATTACAAGTCTACTTACTTGAATAGGTATGTGCTTTCCATCAATACAGCCGCAACAATGTGGAAAATTCCACTTTCGTTCGAAATCGTCTGCTATTTTCATCCAGTCTGCACTCTCACAAGGACGTAGCACAATTGGAGATAATTTATTCCATAATACAGAGCAAGTTTCTCTAACTATTTTGGACACAGTTGATTGCGCTATTAGGTAGTGATATGACATTGACGTCATGTAGTCACCGGAAGCAAGATACCTGTAAAAGAGTTGAAATTGATATTTTACACACAAAAATTGTGATTTTTTTATATTAATCGATAATCGATGAAAAATTACATGTTTTAATAATATTAAATATGTAGTGCTGACCTTATTGTAAGTAAAAGCCGTTCTGCGGCACTAATTGGCTTTCGCACCACTTCTAGCTTTGAAAGTGCTGGACCAACAAGAAGCAACAAGTCTTCAAACTGTACGGTGGACATTCGCATATAGTTTTGGAAACGAAGATCGTCCAATCGAACCGTAGGAAGAACAGCGTTATAAAAACCATGAGAAGGACGCAGTCGTAACATTTCACATATCCACAGCTTTCTTTTACGACGATTTTCTCGCTCCTTAAATTTCTCCAATATCAACGACATAACTACCGCTTCAGTAATATTCTCGTAATTTTGCAATATTTGGCATTTCTGCCGCCACTGTTGCATTCTCATATTCAGGGTCATTGTCTGTAAATAATGCAGGACAATGTAAACTAAAATAACAACATGGTTATGTTTGCTTTACGTCGTAAACGGTAACATACATGTATAAAAGCACGCAAGGCTTTTTTGCCTGAAATTTATGAAAGCATATGACAATCATATATATACTTACGTGAGTTTATTTTCTGTCAATGAATTTATTACGCCTTAGACACTGCTTTTACAATTGTATCTAAGTAGACCAAGCAGACTCTATCCCTGAAACGACACTGACAGACTGACATAGACTGACAAGAAAGAGTGGTTTATGGTTTATGGTTATAGTTGGCTTTCGCAGCTTTCGCCGCCATACGCCAGTTTTTGAACAAGAAAGAGTGGAACAGACAGCAAACGCGATTCACGACTTCAAGCGGCAGATTCAACAATTATCACTTTCACGTACACTCGCTAACGTTTTTAAAATGCGCGCCATAGGGTTGTCGCGTCGTTCGTCGCTCGTCGCTGCCATGTAATAGCACCTTTACTCTAGTCTTCTTGCTCGTGCCTTTGGTGCTCTCCTCCCCCCTCCAGAGCAAATAGGCGTGGCCTAAACACTCCGAGCCACGAGCTTCACAGTTTGAAACGGTGAAGGTCTTGCTTTTGGGCTGTGAGACAGTCATCTGCTTCTAAGCTAAACTGATTCCATGCTTTTGAAGTATAGAGTCGCTGCTGGAATAGCATGAGTAACGTGCTTTTCGAGCATCGACACTTTCCACGCTAACGAAGCATAAATTCTTCCTTGTAAAGGGTGATTTTTTCATGGTAGAGAAGCGTAAACTATTTGCATCGTCCTAAAGCTAGATTTTTCTCTCCGTGTAGGGGTAGATACTTTTAACACACTTATTACAAAAAATACTGATATCTTATTACAAACGATAAATACGAAGACGAATTATTCGGAGTGCAATGCGAGGTGTTTAAAGATTTCAGGAACACAAAAGTCAACATTTCTAGGTATCTTAACAATTTAATAATAGAGGAAAGGATAAGATGTATAGCAAGAGTAAGGTGCGGTAATCTAAAACATTACAATAAGTATTCGCTTAAGGAAAATGAAAGATTGTGTGCGTTTGGTGCTTAAGAGCATTCCGAAGTAGATTCGTTACCGACCTCTTCTATTCTTATATCGGGATATTCTGGAGAGGGTCTGACGCCGATTTGACTCGAGGAATTCGTACCAAGTTTGACACAACGACAGATAATGTACTCTTGAAAGGTGCTTGCTACGCAAACATGTTGAAAAATAACGGCAAAATGGAAAAAATAACTTATTATATGGGGTATTGCAATCCGAGATAGCCGCTATGAGAAATGTCACGAATAAAATATGACAAATACGAGTGTTCATCGATGTTAACGGAGTTAACAAGTAGCAAGCCCCGTGCACGTAGCAACGAAGAATAGTTGGAGAGAGTTGCAGCACAGTTGTGATCCTAAAAAAACAGTTGTATCGATTTCCGTGTTTCGATGCAAAAAATTCCGACGTATTCATATGAATCGAAACACGGAAATCGATACAACTTTTTTTCTAGGATCACAACTGTGCTGCAACTTTCTCAAACTATTCTCTGTTGCTACGTGTACGGGGCTTGCTACTAGTTAGCTCCGTAAACATCGATGAACACTCGTATTTATCATATTTTATTTCCGACATTTCTCATGGCGGCCATCTTAGATTGCAATACCCCATATAATACGTTATTTTTTTCATTTTGCCGTTACTTTTGAACATGTTTGAGAAGCAAGCACCCTTCAAGAGTACATTATCTGTCGTTGTGTCAAATTTGGTACGAATTCTTCGAGTCAAATCGGCTTCAGATCCTTTCCAGAATATCCCGATATAACAATAGAAAAGGTCGGTAACGAATCTACTTCGGAATGCTCTTAAGATCTAGAAACTCTAGGGCATTTGACAGACAGTTATATAGTAACGAAAAAATAGTGCAAAGATTTACAGGAAAAAGGGAATGATGTAATAAAATATTTAATGAGCGAAGATGTAGTTGATAACGCGGAAATGAAGGCTCTGGAAAAATTTGTAAAGGGAAAGAACAGAAAAATAAAGAGCACAGAAGTATATGATTTGTAGACTGTTCGACAGGAAGTTCATACATTGGGAAGTAGCAAAGAATGTTTGCTAGAATTGTAAAAATGCGAAAATAACCGTAGCGAAAAGTTTTTTGTATGATTTACTATAAGGATATGTGAGATAGAAATGAATAGTATTTAAACCGAGTCTATTTCTAGGCTATTTAGACTACAATGAATCAATAAATACTAATATACATGATTGATTTATTCCGATATGAATATTATAAAGTGCCTACCAAAATCACATTAATAAGTTAACATGAAACTTGATAAGACTAAGAAAAAACCTTGCATTTTAAAAATAATTATTCTTCTAAAAAATTCAATATTTCTCTATACTTACGCTTGGCATCACCTCCTTCGGTAGGCGCAATCCTTCGCAGAAAGTTAACTGTGGCTATATTGTTCTTGCCTTGATCACTGATCATCGCAAGAACTTGATAACCGCACTTTGTAAGTTTGCGAATGACGTTCTTGACTGTTTTCTGAAGATCGGGGTAATTAGTTGCTTCTTTGCATAATCCATGCTCCAACGGCATGATTTCTCCAGTTTCGATGGAGCGTATCATAACAAGAAGAGCGTGGTCGACAGGTTCGTACTTAGTTCCGCTTATTTTCGTCGTCTCATTATCCAGTTCTTTCGGCTTTTCATGGTCATCAGGTAGTGTTTCCACGTCCGTAGATTCCAGGAGCATCGGTTCTTCGGCGACCGCAGCATTTTCGAAATGTACAAATGTCTTCTCTTCGTTCAGGATACTCACATCGTTGAGTTTATCATGAGCAGATGATTTTTCCATTGTATCCTTGGAAATCGGTTGGGTCGTTACATCGTCGCACTCGCGCATCAAATCTTAAAACACATGCTCGTTGAATGTAGAAACATCGGACAATAGTTGTTCCAACACTGATTCTTCATGTGGAGCTTCGAAGCCAGTTGGAACATCGACAGATTCCAAATTTGCCAGATCTTCTTCCAATATGATTGTTGACGGTCCAATTTCCTCTACTTCACCATTCTTATATTCTAAGCCGTAGTCGGTGGTTCCAATGATGCGGCCTCTTTTTTTGTGATAATACAAATGCGGCTTCAATGCCATTTAATCAAAAACGAGATTAACCACTTTCCGTCGAGGGTCGGTAATGTTTTTCGCTTTTCTGCTCAGCGCGTCGTAAATGAAGGAATTGTGGCCTGCTTTGATCGGTATTTTCTCTAGGAACGTCTGAAACGTTCTCTCGCACGGAGTATAACGTAATCTCGACCGCAAAACACGATACGCCTTCGGAGATGCTTTATAAATTGATGCACAGAACAGCAGCTCTCTGTGTTCATATCGGAACCCCTGTTGACAGAAATAGAAGGATCCAATTGATCAGGCTATTTCTGAAAGTACTATGCTTCAATAGTATTTTACATTACAAGGGTTGAAACACAGCGATTGCAGCGAGTGTTTAGTTGGCTGCCCGAGCGAAGCGAGGGCTGCCAATCACACGGGTTGCATCAGCTGTGTTCCAATCCGAGAAATGCATATTATTTTTCATCGCACGTCGATCGGAAATTTGAGTTTTGGTACCTGTAGAGCGAGGCAAGACAGCGAGTTTCCTACCCGAGGGTCGAAACATTAAAAGTTTCGACCCTAGGGTTGGAACTCGCTGTTTCACCCCGTTTTACAGGTACCGAAACTCAGAGTTTCGATCGACATGCGATGAAAAGACAATTTAGAGGCCGCAGTTGGGTCTGTTTCGTCTAAGAAGGACCACGACAGTCTTGTGCATAGGCGAGGAATTGTGGTCATTAGTGTACGAATGCAATATTAATACTGACGAGAAAACTGTCCAGTATCGGTTCTTTGATTTGGTCAAGTGAATTAATCTCCGACTTTAAGCAATAAAAAGTCGAATAGTCGTGTCGCTGTATTCTTAAAATTATCAAAGACAGATACAACGGAAGAGACACAGAATTAGCTTCACTCTCTTGATCTGAATAAATGAAAAATCAGTTTTTGTTTGAGTTATCGAGTTATCAAGTTTGTAATTGACTATTCACTTATTGTTCAAGTTATCAAGTTAACATAACTCACACAATTAGTTATTGAGTTATTATACTACGAATTAGTGAAATTCCAGTTATAAATTAGTAAAACAAAATGCACTATTTCAAATAGTAACAACTCGGTAAGTTTATTTTTGATGTTTCACTTATTCAAATTTCGGAATTTCATTAATTCAACGTGTGACATTAAATTGTGCCCATGTAGAGAGGTCTTTAAAAAATGTAGGCTTGAACTCGTCTATTAACGATCGTCAATATTCAACTTTTTCAACAATTGAAGACCGTCAATGGATGAATTGACTGAAACTTTTGACAATCGTCAATGACTTTTCAAACGAAACGAAAACGAAAATGATGTAAATTGGCTTTTTCATATGATCAGATTGCATTTTAGAGTAACCTTTATTACTCTAATTATTTTTACAAGCTACATATAGGTAATTCTTTTACAAACCGCACGGATGTTGGGGAAAAAAAATCTAGAGTTTTTTGAATGTCATGAAAATGTTTATTCTTCGAACAATTCTAATTGACACGTGTTTCAGGATTTTGCTCAAAAAAATTTTTTTTCTTAAACATCCACTCAAAAATATTTAGCCGTCTGCTCGATTTTCACCGATCCTCTTACACTCGACATTTCTTAGCTCTGCTTCTACTGATTTGATCAAAGTTGGTTTTTTTATTGTAGGGGAGACCGGGGCTAAGTCGGCACCGGGCTAAGTCAGCACCCCTTCTTAAATTTGGTCCAATTTGACATGTGAACTTGGCATTGCTGTTATGGATGAATCTAATGAGCATAAGATTGATGCAGAATTTAAGTGACATTCGGATTCGTCTTGTAGTTACGAGGGTGTAATTTGTAATGCTAACTACGGAAATCTATAGTCTGGCGACGGTTTTAGAGGCGAACAAATTTTACTGTGCGTTTTATAATGTATATTTTTAACGAACAAGGTGAGTTTGGCTCAGGATACAAGCCCGTTCAACACGATTCCGGTAACATTTTCCCGAAACGAACGATTTTTGAATGTTTTTTTGTTGTTTTAAAATAATACGACACTCGGGGTAAAGTCGGCACCATGTGGTTGGGGCAAAGTCGGCACTAATGAATGGCGCTTGGTATCGTCAATTTCATGTATTATCTTTATTGCAGCGTGATGATAGAAACATGTAGAAAAAAAAAACCACCTATTGACAAAATGAAGCTCAGGAAAGCTGTATTTGCTGTAAAACGAGACAATTTGTCGATGAATGCTGCAGCATAGTTGCATGGTGTTCCGAGGTGCACCTTGCAAGATTAGTTGAAAATAACTGTGTAGAGTGCCGAGTCAAGAAATCTGAAGTCTCTATCGGAAACCATTGTCTTGCTTCTGTACGTGACGCAAAAAAAAACAATGATAAAATTGTAATGAACCATATTATAAAGGGCAGAGGATTGTAAATTTGAAACTAGATCAACAATGTATGGTTTTCGATGCAAATTTCAGGAGTCGAGGTAAAAGCAACAAAACACACATAGAAAAAAGAACGACTCGCTCACAAACTGCACGTCATAATAACCCTTGACTCGTATCAAGTTTTTGTGTTCGAATTTCATTCATTTTTCAAGTCTTTTTCATCTTTTGTATTTATTTTCCCATTTCTTCACTGATAAAATGAAATATAAATATAATCTATCCCTCATTTCATCGTCAATCGTGCAATTCCTATCTTCTTTCAAGCTACAACCAGAGTGCCGGATTTACCCCAGGGGGTGCCGACTTCGCCCCAGCACTTTTCAAATCTCTATTTTGCAGTGGTAACTATTTTTTATCAGTACGAGTTGAAAATGTAACAAATCAAAAAACTATTTAGATAAATTTCATAGTTAACGAATCAGCTTAACAATCCGTATACAGGAATTTAATTGGAAGCGCAGTTTTATAACTAATAATCACAAGTTAAAAAATAGTGCCGACTTAGCTCTGGTCTCCCCTACACCATGTGAAAAATATGCGTACGAAATTTGGTGACGAAATCTAAAGAATTCAGGTAGCTACTGACGATTTTACTGCCGCGCGTCAAGCAGGCTCATGCGGCTCGCAGCTCTCGTTCGGCCTGTCATGTTACGCCGATCTACAAGTCATCACGTTTCGATGTTTTCCTTATGAAAGGAATACCACCATCTCCGCGGGTTTTGTATTCGAATGAGTAATGGTTTTTCGACTCTTCTAGTAGTGCATAGTTACAGTTGTTTTGTTACTCGGCTCAGTCCTATCTTAAATCTCGACGCGTGCAGTAAAATTTAATCTGTAAAATGCCTCTGAAAGTGGATAAAGAGGATACGTTTCGTCCAAATAGGCCATGTGAGAGAAGATTTGCAGGCAATCAGTTTACAGTGAACTCAAACCACGCGAAAGAAACAAGTGCTTCAGAAAAAAAATTCAATCCGCGAGTGGCAATGAGATTGCTGTTTCCTTAACTCTTAATTACCGATTCATCGATTTTTTTACTGTTTTTGGCGCCATTTCGCAAATGGTCATTCGTGAAGAGTGCCAAGAAATTACTTTGTTTAGCGAATCCGGACATCGTGGCCTCGGTTTTAAAATCACTCTGCAATGTCGATGCGGTCAAAGATTGATTAATTCAGGGCCTTTTGTCAGTAATTATTTTAAATTTAATAGAAAAATTGTTTTCGTTATGAAACTATTGGGTGTTGCCCGGGAAGTAATAAACATTCTCTGTGGACTCATGGATCTTGGCGAACGCTCTAGTGCGTCTACGTATGACAATACCTTGAGAAAAATACATGCTGCAGCAAGTGTAGTTTTCGATGTTCTGTGCAAAAAAGCGGTCAGAGAAGAACGAGAAGGAAATGTAAAACTTGGAAGACCTGCATCGAATTTCAGAGTGTCTGGTGATAGATCCTGGAAAACTCGCGGCTTCTCGTCACTGTTAGGAGTAACGACTGTCATTGGCCATTTTACTGGAAAAGTTCTGGACCTCCTCGTGAAAGGAAGTTACTGCTAATCTTGCACATATTGGAAGGGTAAAGAGGACACCAAAGAATATGCACAATGGTACGAGGACCACGAACACGAATGCACCAAAAACCATACTGGCTCTGCAGGGAAAATGAACGTGGATTTCACGGTGGGAATGTTCTCGAGATCTGTTGACAAATTCGGAGTTAAATATCGAACTTACATCGGCGACGGCGACGAAAAAACATTTAAAGCAATTTGTGATTCAAAACCGTATGGAGATGATTTTATTGTCAGAAAAAGCGAGTGCATTGGACATGTCGAGAAGAGAATGGGGTCTCGACTCCGCAATGTCAAGGAAAGTCACAAACTTGGCGGGAAAGAAAAATTAACGGGCGTACTAATAAAAAAAATTACAAAATATTATGAGCTAGCGATAAGGAGAAATCCCGAGTCATTTGATGACATGGAGAAAGCTGTAATGAAAACTTTTTCGCATCTAAGCTCGACAAACGAGAAGCCGCAGCATCACAACTGTCCTCCAGGAGCAGATAGCTGGTGGAAGTGGCGTGTCGCGGAGGCTCTTGGGAAAGCAGAGAACTATAATCACGCGCCCGCGCTTCATCCCGACATACAAAAACACACGTTACCGATTTATAGAGAACTTTCGAGGAGGGACCTGTTAGAATGATGTCCAGGAGGAAACACTTGAAACGCGAACGAGAATTTCAATTCAACATTGTGGCGCTTGGCTCCAAAACATTTGAATTGCGGTTTCCAAACGGTGGAAATCGCCGCTTCCACGGCTGCTGGGGTCTTCAATGAGGGCTACAGTGCTGTTTTGAAGGTCATTGAAGAGTTGCGGCTCCAAATTGGCGAAAAATGCAAACTATTTGCTGATCGGTACGACAAACAGCGCGTGAGAAGACAGAATCGCCACAGCGCAAGCAGTAGGAAGGAGGCTCCATCTGCTCGTAAAGAAGAAACTGTCGCCTTCAAGGAATTTTTTGAGGAATCTGAAGGACTTATGTACAGGCCCGCACGAAAAAAAATGGTTCGTGCTCCATAGCCATAACAGTATGTGTCTTATTTTCTAGCTAAAAAGCTTATATATTCTGCCTGTATTAGAAATACAATGTATCAGAAACTATTGGTTAGATTAACTTCCCCCAGCACATATATATACATTAGAACATTTCTGACAATTTAAACCTTCAATATCTACGCATAATAAAGCAACAATATTGAAAAATTTATTCGAAGGCGAGAGTTTTATGTGAAAAATCCGACTTTATGTTCCAAGTGATGTTACTGTTCGAGTTTCGCAATAATTAATACGAAAGTTAGTTCAATAAATAGGTTCAATCTTCAAAAATATAAATCTCTCCGATTTTTGTTTTAGTCGAATACAACAAGCGCTACGTTGCACACTGTGAGGAGCTGCAATTTTTTCGTGCATCAAACAATCGTTGCTATCAACGAAGTAAATCGACATTTGAAAAAAACACTTTTCGTTCACCTCATTTATACCTTAAACCGTCCCGGTAATCACGAATTAATCGCTTCCAAACTCTCCGAGAAAAAAAACTATTAAAACACTCATAAATGAGAAATTAACTCAGTTCTCCCCCCTTAATAAAAATAGCGTATATGCGGGCGGGTAAAGTAGCCAGTGGGTAAACTGGGCAAAATGACCTTTTTGTAACACATGCACGAAAAGCGCCATTTTTGACACTCGCGGATAATTTTGTCGCGGCAAAAATTACGCCTTCCGTGCAGTTTTACGAGAACTACGGTGTGTAGCATGTGCGGCATGGATTTGTCGACTCATGTGATTGCCACACTCGCTTCGCTCGTGCGGCAAACGTCACATTCGCCAACAAATCCATTTACCCGCACTTGTTACACAATGTACTATTTCCGTATTTTCTGTGATACGGCATTGATA
>JABFQM010002584.1:0-14608 GCA_022816865.1 Zelostemma sp. ZL-2020 | reverse complement strand
AAAAAACTTCTTTTTCGTCACCGCTTTTATCGTCCCGTTTTTTTTTTTCGCTCAAACGTCTCGAGTTCATATTTTACGTACCATTTTATCGCATCTTTTTCACGGCCATTTTGAAAATGTATTTCGAAATGTGATGCAACATTTAGAACGTACCATTTTTTGTCATTTAAAATCATCGGCAGTTGTCATGCAAATTTCTGCCGCGGCAGCGAGAGAAAACGTGTTTCACCTTCCAGGATGAATTAAAAAATTGAAATTTCATAGCCCCCGAGAATTCGAGTTATTTCATGAATTTTGATGGGAAACGAAGTCATTCCGATGCCACGAAAATCCCGATTCCCAGCGTTTTTTACGCGGAAAAAGCTCCTTCATCCGCTAATTCGACCGTCGAGTTGGACATTTAACGCGATAAGGGAGGAAAAGGGAATAAAGGGAACTCGAAATTGGCGATCCACAAAGGCGAAACGCTGCGAAGTTGCGAAACGCAAATTGAATTTGAGCATTAATAACAAGTGGATTAATCGCACGAATTAAGGCAGGTCAAATGCCTGTGGGAAATGAGCGCGTACACCTCTACGCACATGTTCCATGGCAAGTGTTTCGGCCTTGACTCGGCAGCATCGCGCCAAGGATTTTCTCTGGAACGTAACGAAGCGTCCGAAATCGTAATCGCGTCCCGATAAGCCAAGCGGTCATTTTTTAATCAGCTTATCGCATTACCAACCGTTCGAGTCCGTCCAATTTTTCACGCTTAATTAAAAGCGCTGCAAAATTACGAAACCTCTCGAAAAAGTTGGCTTTTTCCTCGCGGCCGGCTCGAATTCGGACAGAATGCGGGGGATCTTTCGCACGATGCGCTGCATTCGCGAGCGTATATCGGCGTCTCTCGGGTCTCTAGTCCGGAAATACGTCATTCTCTCATTTAGGCGTCACCTCCCATGTACGCAGTACGACGGCGAAAGAGATACTACGATTGAGAAGTGTAACGACCCTTCGATAAATTACGGCATCGACGCGGCAAAAAAAACGCCGGAATCTGCCCAGCTGAAATCATTTATTCGGCTTTTTCATTTGGGGTTTTTAGTTGGAAGACTAATTGGAAAATTGTTTTTTTTTAAGTGTTCCAAATGATTTTTCAAAAAGGGCATTTCTCAGTTCCAGTGACCTCTACGATCGAAATAGTCGTTATCAATATTTCGGAGGAGGCGGTTTTCTACAACTTTTGTTCGAACCTTTTTTTCATAGGGTACATAGGTTTCGAGAAAAAAGAAAATGATAACGCATTTACAGAATCTTTTTTTTTGGCAAAAGGAAAGTATTCGCTCTAAATAATCCTTTGTTGACCGCACGAAAATGCGGAAAAGTCGGAAAAAGCAGCATTAAAAATGCCAGCGATCCGCGATAACTTGGAAAGGAGCTTAGGCATAAGCAAAGCAGCGCAGAATTACGAGCTGGCTGGAAATCGATTCCTCTCCGATTACGTCGAATTTTCTCCGTACGCGTGTCAAGCGTACCCAACAAACGAGCCGCGTCTCGAGAAATCCGATCGCGCAATCGAACGATTCAATTATTTTTCATCCCCCGAATTCCCCCTCAAATTCTAGCGCCGAATAAACAAAGAACTCGAGCATAAAAAAAATGTTTCCAGAGTAATTACATGGGACACAAAGTAAAAGAAAAAACAGTTTCGTTAATAGCGCTTTGTGGGGTCAGATAAAAAAGATCGCGCGGTGGTTGCATCGCACAATCGTCGGATAATTGCCGCATCTATAATGCAGAGAGACATTTCAAAGCACGAATTACCAGCCGCCAACTACTGTTCAGCGAAATCGGAAGCATCGCAGATTCGCGATAATAAAAAACGCGAGAGAACTCGCCTCGGAATTACAACGTTTTCCGTGAGCGCCAGGTGCTTCGAATCCATGATTAATGACGGGAAAATCTAATTCCAGGAGAACTTTTTTCCCGCGTTTAGAAACAAGCCCCCGTTGATTCGAATCCTTCGATAACAATTCGGATTTCGCCTTTAATTCGGCCGCAAGAATCGTGGCATTTTTATTAGGTCAGACGAAATGCGCAGTTTGCGGCCGCGGTTGATTCCACGTAGACCTCGGCGTGATGCTCAATTTGCATATGCAATAATGCCGTTCGAGGGGTTGTTTTTGTACGGGATACGCATTGCTTTCTTCCCAAGGTGGATTTTTCGAATGAAACCTCGGTTACAAGATCGACGCTTCGGAAGCTTGTTTGCGATTGAATTATAATCATTACCCAGGCAACGATGTCCTTATCTGTATCGCAATATCGTCCTTATCTTCATTACACTTCGCCCAAGATAAGGTTATAACGCAACGTTAATACGCTCCATTAATAACAACATTTCGAGCAGCATTGACATCGTTTTCCCGCACAATCAAGAAAAATGAGAAAAGGAAAAAAATCTAGTCGATTAAGAATTTTGTGCTGTATCTCGAAACCTATGTACCCCATAAAAAAAATGTTCAAACAAAAGTTGTAGAGAATTGCGTCCTCTGAAACATTGATAATGACTATTTCGATCGTAGGGGTGCTCGGAACCGAGATATCGCGCAAAAACCTCATTTCGACGTCATTTAAACGTCCCACGATAAACAACAAAGCTTTCTCGGCTATAATAATGCAGAAACCAGATGAAAATGGGAAAAAAATGTTCGCAAAATGAAGCTCGGAATCTCGCTCGTTTTCGGGAATAATTCCGAAACACCCCGTACGAAAATGCGGCACAATGCGAGCCGCTGAAAGGGCCGAGTGGCTGGTCCATAAAGGGCCAGAAAATGAGATGAATGCAGCAGAAAATTATAAAACGAAGGCTCTTTGAGAACGGGCATCGCTGTCCTCGCTCGTACAAAAGGGTGCGAATGCGTGGGCGAGCGAGTGTAATCCTTTCCGTCACGTGTGCGAGGACCAAAAGAGAACCGTGGGACGATGTTCCGAATCGCGAACAGGGTTCGCCAAAAAGACGCATCGTTTCCAAAAAAAGCAATTAAATTCGACGACGGATCGAACGCATTCAAACGCAATTGAAATGGCGCGCTTTCGCGTATCGAAACCCGCATCGGAAAGGAGAATAAAGGCGCGTTTCGCGATTGACATCTGTCGTTTTTGTGGCGCTTTCGTCTTTCCATAATTCCTCAAAGATCAATTGCGACGCATCTGTCGTGGGACGCGGGTTCCCAGAGTTACAGCTGTGGGTGGTGACGCGGCGAAAGGGTTGAATCCCCAGGAGGGTGTACGGATTCGTGAATGTTCCCGCAGCGCGTTTCCGGATTTGCGTGCAACGATACGCAATCGCCGAGTCATGCGACTCGTGCAAACGCGCGCCATTGGAGATCCATCATCCGCGAGACAATGGAAAACGGCCACGGCGAACTTGATACTTGGGGGGACGTTTATTTCCGTCGACAAGGAAATTTGCCGCGACGGAGAACGGACATTTCGGTGGGTGTGCGCTGGCTTTTTCGCCGGGGAATGTCATTTTCGGGGCTTTGTTGCGTAATGACGATGATTCGGGGAAACTTTTATCGTTCTTCGGGTTTTCGGAGTTGTCTTTGTCCGTAATTCGACGGTTTTTCATTAATAAATTAATTGAGACGGTGGAATTATCGCTTTTATTTGTCATTTGTTTACTAACGAAATTATTGTAGATACATTGTAGCGACAACATTTGTTTATCGTTTTTTAAATAGTTTTTTTTGATTAGATATTTTTCCACTTTATTTAGTCGTTAAATAATCATTTTACGAGATTATAAACAATTTGGTTATGAAACAAAATTAAGATTTGAAGAGATAATGAAAATTTAATTAAAGTGGAAAAGTACTTGATCTTTTCAGTTTTCGAGTCCGGAAATATGATTTTTCCAGTAATTGTTGAAAAATTTATTCATTTCAAGATGATTTTTAATAAAATGTTTAAAAAAGCACAAAATTTTAGTTTCGAAATTATTGTAGATACATTGTAGCGACAACATTTGTTTCGATACATTTTATTTTATATAACTTATCGCTGATTGAACGTTGTTTATCGTTTTTTAAATAGTTTTTTTTGATTAGATATTTTTCCACTTTATTTAGTCGTTGAATAATCATTTTACGAGATTATAAACAATTTGGTTATGAAACAAAATTAAGATTTGAAGAGATAATGAAAATTTAATCACAGTGGAAAAGTACTTGACTTATTCGATTTTTGAATCCGGAAATATAATTTTTCCAGTAATTGTTGAAAAATTTATTCATTTCAAGATGATTTTTGATAAAATGTTTAAAAAAGCACAACATTTTAGTTTCGACATGAAAAATGAGTTTAGAATAAAAAGTTAATACTCTCTGGATTTTCCAGCCCAGAAATGTGCTATTTTTACGTTCCTTTATCGAGTTTTGTTGTATAATGATGATGATTTCACAAAACTCGAATCGGGTTTTCGTAATATCGACTCGTCATTGTCCGAAATTCGACGATTTCTGATTAATAAATTAATTACGACGGTGAAATAATGACTTTTATAACGAAATAATTGTGGGAAAATTGCAGCGACAAAAATTGTTTTAATGTATATTTTTTCCATATAATTTATCCATAAATTGAAGTACATATTTTTTAAGTAACAATTTTTCATTTTATTCAGTTGTTTAATAATATTTCCACAAGATTATAAGAAATTAGGTTATCAAACAAAGTCAAGATTTAAAAAAGAGGTTAATGAAAATTTAATTCACAAGTAATTAGCGATTGATTTTTTCCCAAAATTCGATGTACCTCATAATTGTTAATGAATTAATTAATTCCAAGATGATTTTAAATGCAAAATTCAAAAAATTCCCGAACCATCCAAATCAAAATAATCATCATAAAAATGCAACTTCGCAGAAAATTGGGACAAAAACCACCACAAAATTAAAGTTTTTAAAATTAAAAATGAGTTTGGAGTAAAAAAATCGGCACTTTCATAATTTCCCAGCCCAGAAATGTGATATTTTCATGTTCGTGTATCGAGTTTCGTTGTATAACGATGATTTCGCAAAACTTGAACCACAGTTCGGGTTTTTCGTAATATCGATTCGTCTTTGTCCGTAATTCAACGGTTTTCGATTAACGAATTAATTGCGACAGTGAAATAATGACTTTTACACATAACGCGTCTCTAACGAAATGATCATGCAACAAAATTAATTTTTTAGGGATGCAACTTCACGCAATATTCCATCATTAAATAATCTTTCTTCAAGATCCAAAAAAATCAGCTCCAATCAACAAATTCCATTAAAAAACAATCAAATTGCGCGCAATATCCATACCAAAATTAATGTTCCGGGCAAAAAAACGTGAAAAACCCCAGTTTTTCCCGGGCCACGTGACAAGCCCGTCAAACGCGCCACCCGAATCGCGACACTTGGCAATCGCGACGTTTGCAGTCGTCGAGCGGTGACGAAATGGAATTCAATGCAAAGTAGTCCAAGCATTGAAAGCGCAAAATCGCCGAGTCACGACAAGCCGATGTTTGAAGATTAGGAGGTCGAAGAGGAGAAAAAGCGGCGAACGGGCGCTTCGGGATGTGCGCGAGGAGGACGGGAAACGAGAAGCGGCGACGTCACGCGTAACCTTGAGCGCCGACCTCGGTCAACGCGTCTGCGTCCCCACGCATGGTGCGTGTTTTAGCGCGATTTCGCGGATTCGCGCGTGCGCCTCCTCCGCGAAATTCCGAGAGCCTCTTTTTCGCCTCCGGCGAAAGAACGAGCGATTACCGGAAGGCGGATTTGGCACTCGCGCGAATGCTAATTCCGATTTCGAGATTTCGCGCTGGTAAATTTAGAAGCTCGCCCTCGCTCGTTCGTCAACGAATCGCGTTTCCCAGGCTCATTTTCACGAACGCGATCGTTTTTTCGGGGTCGCGAATCGCCGAAACTCGGGACAAGGTTGCGAGACGCGGATCGCGTTTAGCACGTGCACGCGCGCCGTTTTCTCTGAATGAGTCAAGCTGGGAATCGCGAATGCGAAAGTCCGAGACGAGAGCGTTCGCCGTTGCGTAACTTTCAATTAGACAAAAACTGGTCGTTCTTTTTTTCGGGAATCGTATACGTCCATTCGAAATTTTCAAGATCTCCCGTCGATCAGAAAGTCAAATTAACGTAAAAAAATGAAATCTCTGATAAAGCGTGTCCTTTTTATACCTGGGGCATGCGGGACCTTGGGGTTTTTTTTTGACGCTGTAGGAAACTCCGGGTTTGTTTTCACGCGAGAGATGCGTGCTGGATCCAAAGAGCCTAAGACAGGATACATTAAATTTGAAAGTTTCCTGCGCAATTTTTTAGTAAAAAACTCACGGTTTGTTTTTTTGAATTTTTACGCATTTGCGAAAGGACAAAGTTTTTCGGTTGTGTCGTTAATTGTGGAGTTTGGTGCGATATCTCGGTTCCGGTGACCCCTGCGATCGAAATAGTTATTATCAATATTTTAGAGAAGGTCATTCCCGACAGCTTTTGTTTGAACCTTTTTTTCAGAGGGTTCATAGGTTTTGAGATACAGCGGCGTAAAGTCGATCAAACGTAAAAAAAAAACTGAAAATTTTTTTTTCAAATAATTTTTTTTGTTGAAAACTATGAATCCTATTGAAAAAAGTTTAAAACGAAAGTTGTAGAGGTTAGTATTCTCTGCAATATTTGTATCGTGTGTTATGTCCGTAGAAGTGACCGGGACCGAGATATACAAGTTGCGCGAAAACCTTATTTCGACGTGTTTTTGTCTCGTCACGCCGCTGTATCTCAAAAACCATGAACCCCATAAAAAAATATTTCCCGCAAAATTTGTAGATAATCGTGTCCTCTACAATATTGGTTATATCTATTTCGACCGTAAAGGTCACCGGAACTGAGATATTATTCGTCATCTAGCCGAATTACGGCGAAGGTCGAAAACTTCGTGTTTTCATCAAGGCACTGAACCCTACAATAAGCGGCAAAAACTAAAAATACCGCCTTTTTTCAAGGTAAAATCCACATCGAGATTGAAAACAAAGACTTTCAAAATTTCCAAAATCGTTGTCCGAATCCTCGCGTCGTAAAACTCGCCGTTTTCCGTTTTCGGCGCGTCGGTTTCCGTTTTTTGGGTGCGAAGTGCGAATTCATTTGTTTGTCCGTGGTTTGTTTAGTCGAGATACGACGTTCTTCTTTAGGGAATGCGTAAAGTTATTCCCGCCACGTCATTTTCCTTACGACAGTCGGCCGTGACTTTCAAACACGGCGCCATCCACAGGCTTCGACTTTCCTTTTTTTTCGTAACGAGGAATCGCGCGAAATTTTCGCGCTTTTCCAGATTTTCCAGCCGGGAAATGCGATTTTTCCGGACCGTTATGCAGGAAGAGTAATTTTTCAAATTCGAATAAAAAAAAGTTCAATTTTGTCACCAAACGCATAAAAAAAATTCTTCATTTTCCCAAGTTTTCCAGCTCGAAAATGTGATTTTTCCGTGATAAGAAATTTTTTTTCCAAAACTCAATCATTTTCAGTAAACATTCAACTACAAATAATTGCGAGTAAAAAATCCAAGAAAATTCGATAAACTATAACAAACTTTCGATATAAAAAAAATACTTTTTTCTGCTCAATTTTCATAATTTTTATAAAAATTAATAAATCTCGAATCGAGTTTCGAAATATCCGAGCCATTGAAATGTCACGAAAAGTTGCGATCGATTGATGAAAATTTGCATTTGCATAAAAGTCGAAACGGTAACGAAGAAAAATGTCCGACGTTTAATAAAACTCCGTAGTCCCCGAAGCTCTCGGGAATACAGGACGATTGAACCGTCGACGAGGAATGGAAATTTGACGAGACAGTTACAAACGGGAAGTAAGCACTTTTTTGTTTCTGTAACGAGTAAATCACGAACGCCCCGGTACGCCTGGGTAAACAAACACGGAATCTGCTCTAATGCACTGATTTACGCGGCGCTCGCTCTCGCTTCCGCAATCGCGAAGAAACTTTCGCGGCAAATTTTCGAATCCCCGATAAAATGCCGATGCTTTATGCCCCGAATTACCGAAATCGCGAAACTTGCATCGCGCTTTCATTTCGCCATTTTTCCTTCGGAAAATTGTAAATAAAGTAAAACGGGAGCGCGCCTTTCAAGTTTTGCCCTCGAACTTTGCTCTTGCAACGTCGAGGAAAAGAAAGAAAAAAAAAGGAACGAGTCAGTTTTATCGGGGTCGATGTTTGCCGAGTGCAAGTCCGTTGGACAATGATAGCGCGCTGGAAATAACATCAAAAGCCGAGCGGACCTCGTCAATTTAAAAAACCTTGTCAACCACACAAACGCGTCGACGCGCTAATCGCCGTTTCTCTCTTCATTTCGCTCGCATTTTCTCCCGAAAACTCCAAAACTCGCCACTCCTCTGTTTTTCCTCGAAGATTTCGACGTAAAAGAGTTTTTCCCCGGCGAAAACGGCGCGATCGCGGGATAATTGATACTTTGGAACCGGGTTTTTTTTCGCGACTTGTCTTTCGAGATTGCAAATTCGGAGACCCCAGCTGGTCAGCCGGCTCGCTCTTTCTCTTTTTTTTCTCATTCCTCTCCGCCGAAAAGGAGATCCGGTTACCTGCATCGAGAAACGAGAGATATCGAGTTGCCGGAGAGTTGACGAATCAAGAAGCGCTTAAAATGTTTAATAAACCCCTTCACCTTCCCAGATTCTTTATCAAATTTATCTCGCCACAAAACTCAATTCCCAAGTCAATTTTGCTCCATTTTATTCCATTCTTGTTAGTATCTCGAACAATCAGGTCAGTTATTGTTAATAATCGACGCGTCTCGAGATTTCGTAACTTGCCTCGTCTAAAAGTCATCAAGAATCGATCGAATTCACCACAGAAATTAATATCACTTTTTTAAAACATTTTTCGGGAATTTTATAATGATTTTATAACGAAACGTCGACTTTGGAATTCGATTTTGGAAGTCCCGGAGCAGGACGAAAAAAAAGGGACTCGGGAAGTAAAGTGGGTGTAATATTCCGGAACATTGCCAGACGGGAACAGGCGCTTCCTTTATTGGGTAACGGATAGTCGAGGATTACGAGCGCGGGCCGTTTTTCGGGACGAGAGCGTTAAACGAAACACTTGCCCGATTGCGCTGGGAACATTGCCAGTCGGGAGATCGCGCATCCTTCATTTTTCAATTCCGCGGGGCACGAAAAAAAGCAGCGCGCGCGCCGCTCGAGGAAACGTAATCGCGCGGTAATTTTCTCACGATTCCTGCTTTATCGCGCGCTCGGAAAAGCGTACTTGGAACGAGACCAGCTGGCCGGACCTGGCTTTCTCGGCATCTGCCAGCCGAGGCCTCGAATTATTCATCTTTGGCTAATTCGATAAGAAACGTCGAATCGGAGACGAAAACTGGAAATCTAGCCTTTTTTCTTCGCGATCTCGGTGGAATAGTTCGAGTCCACTTTTTTTAATCTTCGTCGTTCCAAAAAACACTTACGGAGATTTTTTAAAAATAATATTTTTGACAGCTTTTTCAAAAAATCAACGGGAGCTCATTTTTTGGTCGATCGAGTCTCGGATTTTTTTACAGGTTCCTGGATGGGTTGAGAAGATTTTGACCCGTTGGATTTTCGAAACGCGATTTCAGCTTTTAGTAAAAAAATTTTCTCGAAAAAAACGATTTTTTCAACTTTGAAAATTCATAACTTTTGTTAAAATTTGAAAAATCAAAAATTCAACGGGTCAGTATCTTGCTTTTACATTCGAGAACTCGGGATTAAATCGGGAAGTCGATTGACGGATAAATAGGATCCCGTTAATTTTTTGAGCGCTGAAAAACGCGAAGAAAAAAGCTGCGAGATATTCGAGTTTGAAGATATCAACTTTTAAATTCCGTGCCGTGGTTTTAGAGCCAATTTTTTACCTTCACGCTAAATACAGCGTCAGTAACAACTTTTGCGTGCATTAATGTCCACCATTTTGTTACCATAAACAATAAAAAACAAACAAAAAAACGAAAAAAGCAGCAAGAGGTGAATAAATTTCATGTTAAACACATAAAAACATGAATCTGGTTTTGCAAAGTAATAAAAAAAGGTTCAAAGATCAAGAAAACGCGAGAACAAATTCAACTTTTCTTCAAAAACCGTCAATTTCCCGGGAAAAGTCGGAAAATTGCAGCGCCGCGTTTTATGAAAACCGCGTCAAACCACGAGTTTTAAAAATACCTCTGACGCGAAATGAAAAACTGATCAGTATTCGATCACGCCGAAGCTTCGGTTTAAGATGGAAAAAAAATTAATCGACTGAAATAATTTATCGGCGGCGATAAATCAGAAAATGAAGAAATTTGCACTTTGATAAGCGAGGTCGGAGTCGACGTTTTTTCCCCGCGAGCGCGTAAATAGTTGCGAATCGAAGCGAAGCGTTGACGGGAAAACAACGCAACAAGTTGCCCATTCGGCCCGAATGCCTCCTCGTGTTACTTCCTTCTACACTGGCCTACCTCGATGTAAACTCGATCGCCGTATACCTGCTTCGCGCGCTCGTGTTTTCAACGGTCGATGCAACTTCCACATGCCTACACACGATTAATGACATCTTTTGTCAACAAACACTTTATGCGTCGAAGACAATTTACTAACTCGCGCTTTCCACCTGTTATTTTCGATCGAAACGAGGTTTTTTTGCATTTCTACACGAAGAATAAAGGGGTGGGTTTTCCGGCTTTTTTTACTTTGCGAACACAAATTCTAAACATTCTAAAATCTTATACTCTTTGCAACTTTTGTGACATTTTTTCTACCGTTTTTGGGGCTTTTTCTTTTTGTTTTTTTAACAGTTTTTTTTGGGGATGGAAAAACCAAAAACTACTGGAGTTTTCCAGGTTTTCCAACTCGAAATGTGAAAACCTAAAAAAATATGGTAAAATCTACAGAAACTACATCTTTTTCTTAGCGTTTAACGATTTTTTATCCGTTTTTCAATTTGTTTTTCTCGTAGATGGAAAAACCAAAAATCACTGGAGTTTTCCAGGTTTTCCAACTCGAAATATCATAACTTAAATAAATATGGTAAAATCTATAGAAACTACATCTTTTTCCTAGCGTTTAATAATTTTTTATTCGTTTTTCAATTTGTTTTTCTCGTAGATGGAAAAACCAAAAATCACTGGAGTTTCCCAGCTTTTCCAACTCGAAATGTCATAACCTAAAAAAATATGGTCAAATCTACAGAAACGACATCTTTTTCCTAGCGTTAAATAATTTTTCATTCGTTTTTCAATTTGTTTTTCCCGTAGATGGAAAAACCAAAAAAGGCCTGACTTTTCCTGGTTTTCTATTTTTCCAGGTTGCATAGCAACGTGTCGACAACAATTCCCGATGACACGTGCGTTCAGTTTCTTATCACCGAATTGCGAACTCCAGGTACTTGGATATGGACTCGCATAATCAAGCCGTGCGTAACGTTTCTTCGAAACTCGTGAGATTTATCATCGCGCAACGTCATTAAAGCGCAGATGACACTTGAGCTGTAATTTCAAAACAGAAACAAGCCGAGACTTTTTTATGTAATTAGAGGCGGTGCAACGTAATCGCAAGAGCTGAAATCTTTACATGTATTCAAACATTGGTAAGCGAGTTTCGAAAGATGCGATAACCTTTTACCGCACGATAAAAACTTTATCACGTACCCCGAAAATTAACCATAATTAACCAACAGTTTCGTACTTTTCCGGAAGAATAACTCAACTTCGAAATCCGCCCTTATCGTTTTTTCACATCTCACATTTTTTCGGGTGTAAAAAAATTTTTATTTCGCATTTTCTAATTTTTATCAATAATTATTAATCTTCTTCTTCAGCTGTTCAAAATTACTCGCATTTTTGGGAAACCGCGGAATTGACAGAAACAAAAAGAAAAATTGATAAAAAGAGCACTTTTTTTCGAACATTTATTTTTACACGTGCAAATTTCCGAGCACTTCGATTCTTTGTCCGAGTTAAATTCTCGATCCAAGCGCTTAATTCTGACAAGCCATTAATTTCTCGATAAAAAAAAAGTCGTTTTCGAACGCAGCGAGATTCTGGCGCTGCGCAGGCCTTCGCGTCGAGCTGATAAAAGCTCGATAGCGTCCCGGCCGATAAATCCGTCGTAGTCGTCGCGGCGACGTCGAAGGCACGGCCGCGATGCGTACACTGATTTTCATATTTGCACATGTGCACCGGCGGAATTATTTTTAATCGCCTCGAACACGCTAAAATCGCCTGGCTCGAAATCAACGAAACGGCGAGAAATAGCGATTAACAATTGAACGTTAAATCGGCTTTTTTCCCCCGCATTAATTAGCATTTTCAGCAACGAAAGTTGAATCGATGGAAAAAGTTTTTTAAATGTCATGGTAATGGAACGTTGCGACACGGCGCGATCATTTACAAAAGGATTCGTAAAGTTACCCGAGGCACGTGGATCGCGTCATGCGAAATGATTAATGTTTACTCGGAGCTTTAGAGGAATAACAAGGAAACACGCTGCCATCTTCCTTTGTTTCGCGGCTAATTTTAGGAGAGCGCCTTGGGAATTCCTGTTCCTTGAGAACAAGACTTTGGGAGGCGGTGATGCCCGAAAAGTGGCGCCAAGGCTCGCAATCGTTATCGAGATTTGTTATTTTTGGCCCTGGCCAATGTCAGTATATCTTGTTGCGCGAGAAGATGAATACGAACATTTTTTTTAGCCTGGATTTATGAGTTTCCCGGCTTTTCCGACTTTTCCGACACAAAATGTGATTTTTCTCGGGTTTAATTAATTAGTTGATTAATTGTTTTTTATAAATATAAATAATGAAGCTGTGGAATAAAATTGAATTTTCGATTTATTAGTTTTATCTCGAAACTAATCTCCAACATTTATCACATTTTATTCTGTTACGATTTCTAAACTTGTCCGGACCCGAAATGTGATTTTACTTATTTATTAATTGATTAATCAGTTAATTAAGTACAATAATTTTCCATTTTAATTAAGCAATTAATTAAATTAATTAATTTTACTTTATATTCCCGACAGTTTTTTTTGGAAAATTTAAGAAACAATAGATTGACCTTATTTTGCATTCTAAACAATAAAACTGTGGAATAAACATTAAGTTTTTTATTTATTAGTTTTATCTCAAAAAAATTTGCGACTTTTCCGGAGGTTTTCTCCGTTTTTTCTGGCTTTTCCGAGTTTTCCGGGCCCGAAATGTAATTTTTCCTTCATTTCAATCAACTAATTACAATAAAGTTCAGTTTTTTTAAATTCAAGCCATCTTTAATCAAAACTAAAACATTTATAATCAATAAATCAATCCAAAATTTGAAAAAAAAACAAGTAAATTCAAAAAACGGCATAAATTTTATTTTACATTCCGACAGTTTTCTTCAACAAATTTGAGCAACATTAAATCAACCTAATTTCGGATCCCAAAACACGAAGCCGCGAAATAAAATCGAGATTTCAATAAATCAATGGAATTTCGAAAAAATCTCCGACTTTCCGTAAATTCCGTCAGAACTCCGAAGTTTTCCGAGGATTTTCTCAGCTTCTTCTAGCTTTTCCGAGTTTCCCGGGCCGGAAATATAATTTTCCTTTCATTTCAATTAAATAATTACAATGAAATTCAGTTTCTTATAAATTCAAGCCATCTTTTATCAATCCAGAATTTAAAAAACGGCATAAATTTTCTCCAACAAATTCAAGCAACATTAAATCAACCTAATTTCGAATCCCAAACAACGAAGCCGCAAAATAAAATCAAGATTTCAATAAATCAATTTCCTCCAAAAAAAAAAATCTCCGACTTTCCGTAAATTCTGTTAGAACTCCGACATTTTCCGGGGGTTTTCTCCGTTTTTTTGGCTTCTCCGAGTTTTCCAGACCCGAAATGTAATTTTTCTTTCATTTCTAAAACACTTGTAACCAATAAATCAATCCAAAATTTTAAAAAAAAACAACTTAATTCAAAAAACGGCATAAATTTTATGTTACATTCCGACAGTTTTCTCCAACAAATTTTAGTAACATTAAATCCACCTAATTTCGAATCCCAAACACAAAGCCGCGAAACGAAATCGAGATTTCAATAAATTAATTTCATCAAAACAAAAAAATCTCCGACTTTCCGTTAGAACTCCAAAACTTTTCCGGGAGCTTTCTCCGTTTTTTTTGGCTTTTCCGAGTTTTCCGGGCCCGAAATGTAATTTTTCTTTCATTGATAAAACATTTGTAATCAATAAATCAATCCAAAATTTAAAAAAAAACAACTAAATTCAAAAAACGGCATAAATTTTATGTTACATTCCGACAGTTTTCTCCAACAAATTTTAGCAACATTAAATCCACCTAATTTCGAATCCCAAACAACGAAGCCGCAAAATAAAATCAAGATTTCAATAAATCAATTTCCTCCACAAAAAAAAATCTCCGACTTTCCGTAAATTCTGTTAGAACTCCGAAATTTTCCAGGGGTTTTCTCCGTTTTTTTGGCTTCTCCGAGTTTTCCAGACCCGAAATGTAATTTTTTTTTCATTGTTAAAACAATTGTAACCAAT
>JABFQM010002583.1:0-14617 GCA_022816865.1 Zelostemma sp. ZL-2020 | reverse complement strand
TTATCGATTCTGTGCCCATTTTATTCCCCTTCGTTCCCTCTCTCTCCCCCTCACCCTCTCAGCCTCTTTCTATGGCTACTCAAGATTCTCTCTTCAGTAAAATGAGGGGAAATGGAAGAAACTGATTCAACCGATGAGCACCGAAGATCGATACCTAAGGAATTATTGTTAGACTTGAGACGTCTTTTCCTGCGTTGTGACTTTGCTAACTGAATTGTGTACGCTGTAATTGAAAAGCATTGGAAATGTAGGATTTTACACTAAAATGTGCATAGGCTGCGCGCATTTCTTTTATCAATTCCTTCATTCCTCTTAATTAATCAAAAATACATTTATTTTCATTGAAAAAAAAATTTAATTCCACTCAATTGCTTTTTTCTTGCGATGCAATATCGTTTTCGAAGCAGGAACGGAAATTGAACAGTCAACATAACTAATTGAGTCAATTTAGAGACGAACTTTGGTATTAAAATGAAGAAACGTGTTTACTCGAGGTTGTAATATCAGCTCGTTACAACAAAACTAAGCGGTCGAATAATTCTCGTATTTTGTAATTGATTGAATGCTTATTATCGAAGCACATTTTTTCTCTGCGTATTTCGGATGCATTAATCACGCTTAGAAAAGTAAACAAAGAATAAAACAGAGGTCGATTAATAAAGTTGTATAAACCATTTATTCTCGATTCTTAAACAACAATGAGAACACATTTTCGCCCGCTTTTTCGATTGCTGAATAATTTCAATTCCACTTTTCTTCGCTTAAAAACTTGTAAAGTTTGAACGAGAAACTTTTGTGCTTAGATCAAAAGACCGTAGCTCCGCAATGCCCTATAACCGCCTGTTTAAACGTTATATTATGATTTTTCATAAAATTACATGGACTAAACTTTTCCAAAAACAAATGCGAAGAATCCAAACGTTAAAAGTTTCTCAAGTTTTTTATTTTACAAGAATAGCAAGGAGCTACTTTGAAATAACTCGGATGTGTTCGAATTTTTATATTTTCTAGAAAATACGCCAACTTTTAGGATTTTAGCCGTCATAAAAGTACTTGCTCGAATAACTCGCGTTTTCTCATTATACGAAATCCGGTATATTCCCTTTGTCACTCATAATCTTCTTTACTATTATTGAAGTTACGCATACTAAACCTTGAATACGTTACAGGTCTGCAGTATGCACGTACAATATGTACTTTTCCGTATTTAAATATCATATTTCTGAGACTTCCCCGCAAAAAATTAACCCATCCATAACTGCGATTTTGAACTGCAAATAATTCTTTATAATCTGAAATAGCATCAACATCATATTATTGTACCTTTCAACAAATTCTTTTAGCATAAACAAGACCATAAAAACTGTCGAGGTTGAATGAATTCCGTTCTCTATAAAAAAAATTAGTAATGGAAGAAAAAAACTGTTCTAATCAACGAAAACTAAATTTCCTCGAGCACTTTTTCGTGTCCAAAATTGCAACATGTTTCTAACAAATTCCAATTCTCACTTGAATGCAAATCAAAAATTAAACTAACGTCAACTTTCTACTTTTCAGTTATTATTATTATTACGAAAATCATTGTGTTCGATGAAAACTGTCTGCTAGAAAAAATGAACTTTAATTAAAAGCGAACCTGTGATCCATGATAAGAACTTCTGATAATGAAACCAATTACATTTCGCACAGAGAAAAGTGGGCAAAAAAATGCGGATTGTCACATCCTTATTCCTGTCCGAAACAGACATATACAGCGGATCATTCGTGTGCCTCTGACGGCGGTGCTTTCAACTTTGGTGGGGGTGAATTCGCACAGGAGGATGGAGGCAGCCAAACTCCGGCTTGCTTTGGCCTCAGTCGTGCGCGACGCGCCATATGCGCTGGACCATTTATCAACTTATCACAAAGGGCTTATAATCTTGTTGCGTGACACGTGTGATCCCGCCGATATTCGCGTGTCACGTGCTCGCGGCCTATGGCATCGAGGACAACCCCTTCGGCCAAACTAGGCCGCTCGAGGATACCTCGGATTATTCACGGGAAAACTTTTCGCGAGACCGAGTCTCTTTCGTTGAGCGCTCTAATCACAGTTGCCACTGTCGTTACAATTTCTGAAAAGAGATTCGTTTCTTTGGATTACGAGTAACAGTGGGGAATTTTGCAAGTAACTATTACTTTTTCCATAAATTTTACTCTTTGCAAAATGGTTTCTTTCCTCAATCCCGTTGAATGAATAATACTTGTATTCGCAAAAATATTGGAACACTTTTTGCTTGAATGTGAAACAATTTTTTCGTTATGAAAAATGACGCGATTTAGGCGCCGAAACATTCCCGTGAGATATATCTAGAGATAGTGATAAGCATAAATTATTGGAGTTCCGTTGTACTTATGAAACTGGCTCCCTTTCGAGGGTTGCGAGGGTAAACGATTTGTGGATAAAGCGCCGGTAGAAGAAGACTTTTCGAAGACACGGGAATCTTGTTCGCAATGGGAGTTGCGACGCTGCTTTGTTAGACCGAGAGATGAGATGACAGATTGCTGGAATCGAGGGAACTTGAGGGAAACAGAAGCAGTAGAACTGAGAAAGAGGTAACGAGTTTGACGTTGATGGATAATTTTCCTTATCGGTTGATTGGATTTTTAAGTGGAAGGTGTTATTACTTTCTAATGTTTCCATTTTTTCCATACACAATCGTTTATCAACCAGAAATAAGAAAATTAACCGATAATGAAATAATATAAGTTTTTGATGTAAACTAAGAAAACTTGTTTCTAAACAATTTTTTAATATTCAAACAACTCGTTTAAATTGAAAATAACGATAACAAACTGCAGTGATAATTTTCAAAAATATATATAATTTCGTTCCAGCATTTCAGTAGTAAATAAATCTAGTTTAACTACATTTTACGAAGCTTTTGTGTGCTCTTAGAAATCCCGAATGGAATACCTCGTAATGTGCAAAAGCCTCGTAATGTGAAGAACAGATGTTAATGCCATGAAATTCATGAGCATTAACATGTCAATGAAACTTGATAGGAAAAAGGACAATATATCGGTAACATTTTAGGGATTTTAAAGGCATTTGTCGAAGGGTGAAGAAAAAACCTCACCTTTGACATCACACAAATGTCCATTACGCGCGATAAAAGTATCAAAATGTTAATGAGAAATTTGTCATCCATTATCTCCCGTTCGTTCGGGGAAAATTTAATTTTACTCAAACTGCATTTCTCTCCTCTTATTTTGCGGATGAAAAATTTGTTCATCAGCACATTAATGCATTCTTTTTCATTGCGAAACATTCGCCGTCGAGCGTTATCAACGCCGATAAATTAGCGCCAGTAATATTATTAAACGCTCTTTTTATTATTTATCACCCCAACGGAATAATGAGACGGAAGGGGGCACGTTTAGAATATTAATTGGGAAAATTAAGAAGCTTCAGCCGAGCTAATCTAGACATTCATCGGGTAGCAATTCTCACCCGTTGTTAAATGTGACTATTATAGCTCCGCGGAAGAATTAATGAACGGGTTAACCCCGAGATAATCCACGAAACGAACCGCGCGAAGGATCGCGCGAACTAATACTGCTATCACAAGTTATCGGGACAGTTGAACAAATTGGTTATCCCGATCGAGAGGCATTTAACTGGCAATTATTGTGATAAACAGTATGCTCCAGCAATAATCGCCGTGACCTCAACATACCGACTAGACAACAATTGTGACATTGCCTTATGCTGTGAACTGATATCTTATTTCGTTGCGTTAGGGAATGTGAAATCGAAGAAGATGTTGTGTAAACAGAGGCACCATTCATCTCTCGGGACAAGTATTAATGCTTGTTTTCATATCATTGGAATATGGACAAACATTTTTCCTCATTAATTAACGTTGGCAATTGTTTTTGAGTGGAAAATTTGACTTGACTGAATTTTCAGACGTTTATGAACATTTTTCCTATTTTTTATTCATTGTTTTTGAGGTATATTTTAATACTTCGAGAGTGCGGGAGAACAAACTTTAATTTTAAGAATTTTCTAGCTCAATTCTGTCAAAACAGATTTATCACGAACTATGTTAATTAATGAATGGTCAGTATATTTGAAAACATATTAATAACGTGTTCCACATCTCGTAGAAGTGACAGACTTATTAATACACGTCAGAATTACTAATAACACTCCAGCCAGCTAACCTCGACATCCGGTGCGGATTAAACAAATTTAACAATAAAGGGAAAATGGAATGCACTCTCAAGCTTATCAGAACTCTATTCAAAGTTTCAGAACTGTTTATAAATGCAGAGAAACAACTTTTGAGTACATTTGTAGCTTTAGGAAAAACGACATAATTCCACTTTATCAAATATGATTACAATGGATGTTTATGCAATTTTAATTCACTTCTATTTCCGTTCAAACTCTCGCTTTCTCCCATCCCACAAGACTGGAAATTGTCCAAGTTTATGTCAGGCTTGAAAATGTGCAAGTCTTTTATTTTAACTTCGACAGAAATTTTCTGAAAAAGTACAAAAACTCGATTACCTGGTGCTGTGCGTAAATTAAAGTTTCCCCCGCAACACTCAACTCTAGTTTCATATTTTGTCCAGAATAACCACTTATCTCAAATTTTATGTTTCGGCCCGGAACAGCCAAGTTAATCCATTTTCATTGCATTTTCAGGAGACTTAACGCGCCCATATACCAAATTAAAATCGTATATGACACTAAAGACACATGAAAAATATTTCATTCTTAATTAACATTTTTTACGATCATAAAAAGGTAGAATGATTTTTCGAGAACATTTTTTGTAAGAGCGTATTGAATTATAAAGAACTATTTCTACCAAAATCACGATAGTTCACAACGCGAAGCTACAATTATGGAGTTGAGTTGTTTTTCCGAGAAGCCGCGATACGGAACGCCTCAGATGCAAGTGCAGTTTTTCAGGAAATATATGTTCTTGATTTTGAAGTACCCTAGATCATTTTCGGACGTGTTTACACAGCTTGGCGAAAACCATTAATACCGTACTCATACGCATGTCGCGTGGTTCGCGTAGCACAGCTGGATGTAAGCATCAGTCACGACTGTACTTTACTAAACTGAAATTGACTTCTTTCTTACGACTACTTTCTTCATTTCGACTTACCCAAACATTTTCAACGGTTACGTTTTTTGCAAGAAAATCATATTTGCTACATAAATGTGACATTTTTCGAATTCGAGTGAACTTCCCATTTCTGCCAATGTTTGAAATTACCATTTAATTAAGTCAGCGAATTAGCTCGGCCTTATTTATTTTCTCATTTTCATGAAAACACATAATCTCGCAGGATTTAAATAACGGTTACCTCGTGACAACGCAAATAAGATAAAACGAAAAGGGACCACGTAAATTCCATCGCCCAGACGCATTTTAAGTAATCAATTCAATTGTTTTTGCAAAAAAAGTCAACTCTCTGAGAAAGCCTTTCCCCTAAACATTTTCCTAGATTGCCTATTACGCTAATCCCATTCCGCCTTCGCTAAAATAAAGCAACAAGCCCTCGAATATGTCGGCATTAACGCTTCTCCGATGTTACATAAATGAGAAGAATTTCCTCATTTACGGAATTAATAATATATTTTTTTACTTAAAATTCAAACACGTCATTGGAAAAAAGGTCGTGAAAAGTATTTATAATTTTAGTTTAATTCATGATGGACATTCAGTTATGAATTGATTATTTGTTATGCATTTTATTTGATGTTGAATTATTAAAATAAATTCCAATTATAAATCGAGTCGTGATAGAATTTCACCGGTTTGTCTGATCAATTTTTAATTAATTCGTTTATTTTTATCTTACTCATTGATTTGTTTCTTTATGTGTGGAATAATTGTCATTGTAGCATAGCTTAATCAATAAGATATGAGCAAATCGTCTTTATTGATTGTTTCAAAAATATTAACGTGATCGCAATCAAAATCGTTAAATTGAGAACGTAACAAATTTTACCGCAGCAATATTAATCATTACGCTTTTGTTTAATTGAAAGAAATCAATGTGCGTACCCTGACCATAATTGGACATTTGCCTTATTTCTAAATGCATATTTTTTGTAATTTTCACCCCAAATTCGTTACCCAAATAAATATGAAAAAAATTCGAAAATTCTCTTCAGCGAGTTAATTTTTATTGACATTCATGTACAAAATGACTCGAGACTGAGGTTACGCGAAACCACATCTAACCCTTGGTTGATTAAGATCCGCAACAACTTCGAACTTCGACCCTCGTTTCGAACTACGAAGGTCTTACGCGGTGCACCTCAGAGTCAGTCTTTACTCAAGAAGCCTACGCAAGTTTCGCTTTTGTTTTTCGCTACTTCTTCTCCGAGTTCGCGCCCACGAGACACTTTTTGACGCTCAGCATTTCCCAAAGGTAAACGACCGAGAAGAAACCGTAGCCGTTTAATCGAGACAATCTTTTCACCCTCCTTTTCCTGACTAAAAAAGAGTTGGAGTGGCAACTGAATCTTGATCCGTAAGACCCGCGGCTACTATTGACATTTGATCAAAGATGAATCAGAATTGTGGACTGAAATTTGCTTGTATCAAAATGAAACCAGTGCAATGTAGACTGGAAAACCAAAACCAAGCAGGAAACTCGTTTGTGGGAATCCATAGCGATACCTGACAAGTTGGCAAACTTCAGTAAAGTTTTGCATTGTTAAATTGTATCGAATGACGGCATTGTGTAATCACAGTGAGTAGAAGTTTGTTTTTAGAATTGATTACAATGGCAATAAAGTACTCTTCTAGAATATGATTTACGTGTAAAATTCATTTTTTTAATGTTTGGTAAAAAGTGGTAAAATATTACAATTATTTTTTTTCAATTCTGTTCACCACGAAATTAAATTTTGAGGATAACCATGAATACATGAGTTTGCCAAATTTTTATTTCCCAACTGATTTGACTTCTCAGTCACTAATTTCGTTCGTTACGAAAGTTACAATAATTTCACTACGTGGAAAACTCGTATCTTATTCCACCGCATTTAAATAACTTTTCCATTTACTACTGATTGTAACTCTCGCGCGTCCTTGCAAGAAACAATCAGGATTCGAGTCAATGTATCACGATATGCATCATAATACGGCAGTGTCGACGCGCAGCCGTGTTAACGCGTCGACGCCGTGGCAGGCGGCCACTTAACAATCGCCTAAAATAACCAGAAGACCAAGCGGGAAAGCCAAACGATCATTCTACCGTGCCAACTTTTAACGTGTCCAAATCCGCATAACTTGTCTCGAACCATTACATTTTCCAAAGAGAAATGCCCTCGATCGATAATTTGGAATGGAGCAACTCAATAATAACATGTTGAAATTAAACAAGTCTTGAAACGAGCGCCGCGAACGACGCGAAAGAGACGTAGAGATGTAATATAAAAGGACTATAAATTCCAGCGAGTGGTAGGAAATGGCGGAAATAAATGAAACGAGGACGGCGTGGAGAGAGAAAAGTAGATAATAATCGAGCTCCGGGACTTTGATCGCGCATCTCAAGTAAATTAGCAGATATTGGAATACGTTGGACAGAGGTTTTTCTGCATTGTTTGTACCCGACTTTTGGCGCGGTTAATTCCGCGCTCTGAGTTAAAGGACATTGATCGTTTGGAAAGATAAGCGCTCTAATGAGAAAGGAAAAGCAGGAAGTGAAAGAGCGTGGACGTAACGAACAGCTTCCTTTTATTTGATGAAAACAGCGTGGCTTATGAAGTACATATTCAGAGTTGATATAAAGATCGCGCGAGTTTTAATGGAATACATAAATCAGGGAAAAATAAATGCAAACATGGCAGAATAAATCGTGTTATCTGCGGATGGGACCAAAAAATAACTAGACGAAAAGGATAGAAACGAAGATAAAAAAGATGCTGGAGAACGTATGAGAGATGATTTGAAGTGAAGTTGGTATTTGAGAAATGAGTCAGGGTTACCGAACAATATTGTACGTCTGGCAAATAGTGAAAAGAGCGACAAGCCAAAGAAAGGCAGCATAAATCGGGAATTTACTCGAGGAACTCGAGTATAGACCCCAGAAAAAGAAGACTCGTGGATTCCCTAGCAATTTATCAAATATATTATACCAGGCACAACTGACTATTGTCCCATTTTATCCGTTCCTTATCAATGTTTTTTATAGTAATAGGGCAATCCCATAATTTGATTAATAACGAATTGATTCCGATAAAGAGAATTCCATTCAGCGACCCCGCAAACTCACCGCTTAATAGGATCGCGACTTCGTTATTGTTATTATTCCACAATACTCGTAAACTTATTCGAACAATGGAATAAAACTTGGGATTTTTCTTCAAATGCTCTTCAATTAAATGCAAAGAGCACGATTAAATTATTTCAATAGTTGCAGGAAAATGCCTTAATAATAATTGGATTGCTTCAGTTGAGTAATGAACCACGAAGTTGTCGAATGAAAATATGGAAGAAAAAATACCCATGTTTTTTTCTTCTTCTGGGCAAAGCTCTATATACACGAATGAGGACAACCCATAAATGCTCTCACGGCTACGTCAAATTTTGCTTCTGATGCAAATGTGCAAGTACCAGATGGCACGATACAGAAACTGCTTGTGTGCGTACGATTATGGGACACGCTGCGTTTGATGTCGCGAAATACATATTGACTTTGTGAACGCGCTTGATTGTCAGTAGGGGAGAACGGGGTTTTGCGGGACACCTAACAAAAATTGTCAATAAAAATGAAGGTTTGGCAAAAACTTGAGAAACAAAAGCACAGCGATATTCTTTATTGTCTTCTTCGTGCATTTAATTGTTTTTAAAATAATGACGTGTCTCGCAAAACCCCGTTTTTCCCTCATCAAATATGATTTCAGTAAAAATTAGGGTCCGATTTGAACTGCTTATGGCAATACAAATTCACCTATTTTCCATTGCACGTTCTACTTTTTTTAGAGAGGAAGATTTTTGTTCCGGCTTTTAAAGATTCACTTTTCAACTAACCTTTCGGATGCACTTTTCCCCTCGGCTATTATTCATCTCGTTTCAGCGTTATAAGGTCTTTTTCTGGTGTATAACTACGCATACAGAGAAATTCTATCCTAAATACCTTATTTCTACCTTCCCCCTTCGTATCTTCTTTCTCCTCTTTCACAGGCGACGTTTTTCGTGACGGTTCTTTATCCGGCGTTACGCGTTATCAGAGCAATTGTTTCCTACTTTTCTGGATCGCCGAGTTTTTGTACATATTAGCAAGGATTCGTCGTGAGTTTTCTCGATACGAATGTGTCGAGAAGCCAGCGTTGAGCTGCATGAAATATGGCGCAAAAGAAATTATCAAGCCCCAACCGACTAATGCATTCAAAGGGGAGACGTCTCTCGCTGCTTAATTGTTCGTATTAAGGATGACAGGGTGCTCGAGATGGTACAATATCGAACGATGTATAATCCACTTACTCTTCGTCATTGAGAACGCCGTTTAATTAATGCGTCATCCTTGTAATCACGATTTTTACTTGCATCTGATAACAAAGTACAATTAAGCTTATCTTGTTTCGTAAGGAAATTTGATGACGAACGAGAATTTCTTTCGTTCTTTCGAGAACAAGCCCTAGCGAATCATTTTCAGTTACGAACAGAATTATGAATTAGGAAACTGCATTATTATCTGCTAAACGTCCGTAAAATTCTTGAATACTACATAATTACCACCCATTTTGATAACATAACGTTGAGCGAGATAGCGAATAAATTCATTTAATATTGGATGAACTCTCGCGTGGTAAATAAATGAGTTTCATTGTGAATTATACATGAAATTCTTGCAAATGCAAAACGTACTAATTAAAATTCACGAGTTTACGTTTATGCATGGATAAAAATTCCGTGGTCTGAATTTACTGACAGATTTCAATACTCGAATTATATTTCAGATTGTTTTGGGAATATTTTGATGATTCGTTAAATATTTAATAAAATATTAATAGAAAATGTTGAATTATTCAATACCTTTTGGGTAAGTTCGTAAAAACAGTTCTTTTCAGGAAAACATTGGTTCAGCCGTGACATAAACGGAAAGTCCACGTAATTTAGCGATAAACAAATAAACACGGTAATAAAATTGTACATATACATTAGTAGAAAAAGAAACCCGAATAACAAATCACGGTAAAATTATTAAAACTAAATTACGGTGGAAAGTTAACGTTTTTCCAAGAATGTTTATACTATTTTAAATTTATCTTCAACTATATAAAACACAAAGAATGACTGTTTGGATATCAATTCGAAAAAAATTGAGTATTACGGAAAAAGACGAAGAATAAAAGAAGGGATCGAGAGCGCAAGTATGGAAAACGAATAACCTTTGTAATCGATTTATTTCAGAAATATTTCAACATCACCAAATCGTTCTCATCGTATTCAAATTACTTTTGAGATTACTATTTATTACCTAGCGATGAGTAGTACAATATTTCTCATTTAGAAATTTGACGATATTATAACTGCATTTCTTATCAACGATCGATCTACTAAACAAAGTTTCTTCCTTTTCATCACTTTCTTGTCTGTTTTTCCTTTTTTCATCGGTAGTATTTTAATTGTTTTCTCTTTTGTCATTTGAGTTTCCTTCTTCACTCGTCAGAAAATATTTTTGAACATCAAGATATCGTTTTTTATCAGTCATCGCTTTCAATAGAAAAAATATGTAAAAACCATTATGAGTGTAAGAAATCGATTGTTATTAGTCGATAAAACGATGACTTTTCCGTCATATTGTAGAAATAACGTTTTGAAACAAGAATTTTAATTAAAATGAGAACAATTTACCAACGAAAAAATCAAATGACACGATTTAACTTTAGATATCTAAAGAATGATTTTGATTTTCAATTCAATAAGGACAAATTTTCGATAGACGAAAAAACATTTCATTGCACAAACGGCAGAGAAATGAGTGAATTTGTTCTTTCTTATTTCCCCAATAGCTCATTGCAATTAGATAAAGTCCTTGTTCATCAAAAACAGATGAATCGAGCACGTAGTCGGAATCAATCTTTGTTTCGAATCGTACGTTTTTCGGAACTTCGCGGGTCTTCTAAATCGGTGACTAACGTCTTTTGGCCATCACAAGAGAAGCGCCTGTCTTTGCGCGGCCTCTTCTTCACCGCGTCTAAAAGGTCGTTTTCGTCCATTCAGCCTCCAATTGGATCCGGTAATTGCCACTAAAATTATCTGCCTTGGTTCTTCTTTCGATCCTTCGCCTCTCACCCCCTTTTTCCGCCTCCTTACATCGGCCTTCCTTCTCGATTTTACGCTCTTTTCTTCCATCAAACTTTTCCCCGACCACCTCGGCAGTCCGCGACTCCCTTTCCCCTCTTTTTCGTTTCTTCATCCCACTTTTTCACCTATTCAGCTAATCTGACTTTCCATCCTTCATTTTCTCTCTTTCATCTCTGTGAATGAAAAAGAGGACAATACACACAGCCGCGGTGAATTTCTTTTTTGAAAAATCTACTTTCACAAAAGCATTCCTGGCAAGAATGAGAAAACATGCCGAAAATACACTTCTGACAATAGATTATTCCCTTTTTCTTTTACTTCTACTTCGACCAAGAGAATCAAACAATGAAGCGCGATATATCAAACCTTTCTCTTTCCCGAACGATAAAAATCAAGGCTCGACGTGAAAAATTTTAAATCAACTCCAAAATACAACGATGTATCGGCGATTACGTATTCGAAAGTTCAATCCACGCGTAGCGCTTTTGAAAAATTCCTTTGCGAAGTAATATTCTACTGAATGAATAAGTGAATAGAACGTTTCTACCGGATAACTAGATTTTTCTGGCACGTGATGATGATGCCGGACAATGTATGAATCCATGAACGGATAGACGAGTACATCCTTCGGCAAAAAGCGTTCTAGAAGCGTTGTGAGGATTAACCGGAAATTACCCGACTCAACAATGTTGCACATGCGTGAGGGAGCGCAAAGCCGCGGGCTGCTACTCGTGAGTAACGTGAAAGTCCTTTAATTAACTAATAGGATAAAGAAAGATCCCGCGGCTATTCGATCCGATGAAATGAGTCTTGCAAAAGGAAAATAAAATTACAGCCCAGAAAAGCATCTATGTTCGGAATACCAAAAATAGCGCCAACAACGAGAGGCGCTGTTATTTTCTTTTCGCTTTTTTCACTTGCCTGTATTTACGCCGAGTGTTTGTTGTATTTATTATCGCATACTGTTGTTTTTTCTAACAAAAATTGCTTTTTAAGTCTACAATTTGTGTGTTGACAATTGTCATTGGACATTGACATCGATTTATATGTCAATATTTACTGAGAGCTTTAAAAATGGAATTGATATGGCAGAACGTGAAGACATTATTTTGAATATTCAAAATAATTGCGCTGTCCATTAAATTATTCAAAAGAAAGTTATGAACATTCAAAGTTGCTTTAGTTTGTTAGAAATAGAAAACATATTAGCATTAGGTATCACGTGTTTTTGTAATGAGTTTACAAATTTCAAATTGATGTTTCGTCGGAACTGTAACTTGAGCTTATTAAAATTTCATAAAAGCGCTACCATTTCGTAAACGATAAAAACAGAATATCTTCAATATTTAATACATGCATGCAACTTGCGTAAATATTTGAATCCTTCGTTTCTATAAACACTCAAAATAAATTGTATATTTCAACAAAATGATGTAAATAATAAAAACGCGATCAAACGAAATGTATAAAACGGTGAAACGAGAAAACTTTGAAACTGGGAAATGACAAATTAAAACCCCAATGAAAAACAACATTTTTTCCGTTAAAAAAATCATCGAATATTAAGGAAAACGTCCCAATTCTGGGCTAATTTACCTTACTACAGGCCAGGCATTTCCAACTTCAAAACTTTGACATCTTTATTTTTCGAGATAAAAAGAATACCGCTGCATTCTGTTTTATTGCTTTTCCAATAATGTAATCAGAAGTTGATTTTATGATATGGACCGTAAAAAACGCCAGAACACCCGAGTAATGCCGTAAACTGTACGTGTGTTGAAAGGAACTGCAGTGTTCATCACATGAGGCGGTTGTGTCGCGCAATTATAAGGTCCAAGAGAATACGACAATGCTTGTATAGACCGAGATGAAGGGGGAAATCCTTGAGGAGCTTAGCTCCGGAAAGCCGCCTGCCAACTTTTCGTCGCGATCCGCAAAGTTCCAAGGGACGTGCTTGGCTGTCTCATAGAGTGTTTAGAAATACAGGTCACGGGCGAGCGCGGTCCGCCGACTTCTCTAGGGCTTTAAAAAGTTTTTCCGCTATTGGGGTCCCATGCAGGGATGACGCTCGAAGAAACTTCCGAAGGATCAGTCATAGGATAATCAAGTCCATTTTTATTCTTCGAGGCTCTCTCACTCTCGTTTCTTCTTCCCCGTATCATCGTTCTTGTTATGACTTCCGGGTTGTTTTCCTACCCTTAGCAAACTTTTGCTTTTATCGATTTACATTACACGGCCTTGGAATTTCCCTTAAATTTACCATAAATTGAAAAGAAGGGAGTTTAAAAATAATAGGATTTTGATGTGCATTTTATAACTCAATGCCATTAAAAATCATTAATTTTTCCAGTTCCCACAAGCGCTTGTTTGCAGGCTAAAACAAAATTGGGTTTATTTGGTAAATTAAATTGAAATTCGAATAGCATGTTTCGCGAATGAAAGATTTTTCATCACAGAGTTATTTCACTCTGATAATCAAATTGTGTAGTGCCAATCTGCTAGAATATTTGCATAAATCATTGTACTTCACGTTTTACCGCGACATTGTTCATAAATTTATTGAAAAATATATTTGAAATTGTATACGAACGCTACAATCAGTGATAAATGGAAAAATCATCCCAACACATGAAAATAGATTATAATTGCTGAGAAAAAAAAAGTTTGTAATTTTCAATGGTTTTTACGATGTCACATTTTTATTCGCCCAATTCCGAGTTTCAACCACTTCATTTCTCGTTACAAAATTTGAAATGATGCTTCACTAAAGAGGAACATAAGTTAGTTCATTGGATATGATAATACCTGATATAAATTAATTCACATCAGAAAAAAATCACAGTTGTACTAAAGTCTGACTTGAACCTGTTTCAGACCTGTTCAAATCCGATCAGATTTAGAAAACAGATCTGCCTAAATCTTGCCTGATTAGGCCTAATTTTCGTACAAGTTTGGTCCAATTTCAACATCAGATTTCCCTTGATCCAAACGATCTAATTTGATATATTTGTTAAGAAAATAATGACCAGCTAAATATATTCAGATCTGGTAAGTTATAAACAGATGTAGACCTATTCAAACAGATCTAAGTTTCTTAATTACAGTTGAAAAGTAAAAATTAAGATCTGATTCGATCTACCCGGTCAAAAATTTCTCAGATATGACCATACATGAGCATATATGGCCAAATTACATATATGATCATATATGAGGTTGTCATATATGGCCATTTATGATCATATACGGCCCTACATGGCCATCTATGCCATTTTTTAAATAAACAAATA
>JABFQM010002582.1:0-14618 GCA_022816865.1 Zelostemma sp. ZL-2020 | reverse complement strand
ACATGTATTATTATTCTATCCAGATGTTTCAAGTCGCCTTTGTAGAGCGGATCTGTTAAAATCGTAACTTCTATCAAGATTTGTTTTTTTGCTTTTATCTCAACAATGAAAGGTGGGCAAAATTTTTCAATCATTGGGCAAAACTGGGCAAAACTTGGGCAAACGATTGGCGTATCAATAATATAAAATTTGTGATTTCGGGGTTCTGACACCGAAAATTTTTCAAAATTTTTTTTTTGCCATAACTTTTTTTTTTGAGGTGGGCAAAAAAAATTTTTTATTGGGCAAAACTGGGCATAATGTGGGCAATCGAATACAATATATTTTATGCAAAAATTTTCACTTCGGGGTGCCAACTTCACGGGGCTAGCCGATACGGCTGTTTACACCGTGTTTTTCGATGTTTCAATGAAAATATCTCGTGATCTAGAGAGTAAAATGTATTCAAATTGCACTTCTCATTTCAATGTAGACTATTGGACGTCAAACAAGTTTTTTTATGCATTTTTCGGTAGTAGAAGTATATTGCTACGGATTCGATTATCGTAATGTTCGCGATATAATCAATTTTTCATCGGTAAAATTTTCTCTAATTACTAATCAGTGGCCCATTTCTGTCTTGTTAATCAATTGAATTTCACTGAAATCCAGTAAATTTTTACCAATTAACTAGCCAGAAATGGGTAACTGATTATGAATGAATGAAAATTTTACTGATTTAAATTTAGAGAGATAAGAGCCCATGTATTTTAATGCAACTTCAAAAATTCATTTCTCAAGTTCTAGCAAGAAAAACTTGTTGAAAACTTCGCAGAGTAAGAGAAAATAACTTAAAGATTTATTGAAAAATTGTTCATCCATTTTTGGGTACTTCGCTACGACAGTTCAAGTTTAAACGTTTAAAACTGATTTGTCCCCTACAAATCACGTCAGCTATTCGAATCTCGTCAACTCTGCAGAATCTGATCTTTTTACTATTCAATCTACTTTACCTTCATCCAATTTAAGCTCTATAAACTCGAAAAAGTACGGTAATGGATTAGCAATGAACAATCGTCCTGGATTCGTTTTAATTCTGGAAGCAAATCACTATTGTCTTTTTTCTCGACACGCTAAAAAAACTTCGGCAAAGGCCCACGCATCGACCCATTTAAGACTTCGATCGTCACCTTTTCATGACACGTTTGGCCACTGAATAAAACATGCCGGATCTTTTGTGTGCACGAATCACTGCCGCTTGCTGAATAAAACATACCATCTTTTCGCCAACAGGGCTTTTCATCGGAAAACAAATCAATTATTGGCATTGATTTCCTTGTCTTCAATTTTATGAAAATCATGTTTCCCATGTCCCATTCTCCGACAATATCCCAGGATTAAACGTAACAATGCCGCGAGCGACAGCGAGCATTGTGGTTGCGGAATCGTTTAATGTGATTAATAAGTTTTGCATAGCGATACTAGCTGTCGCCAAGCGTGGCAAATGCCCCCTAGATATATGCGCTGTTATGAGCGAAACTCGACTTGTTTCTTTGCTGGCCACATGCCAACCACGTGGCTCCGCGCTCAATGGAGCCTCGAACAGTTGCCGAGGAAAAAAATCGTACCCGCGACATTCCCGTGCAAAAGGATATGCCCGGAGAAGGCATAGTAGCTGTTAAATATTCTCACCGCGGCGAGGAAAAATTGCCGTCGCGTCGTTTAACGAGTTTTGCCGCAAGTCGGCGAAGTTACCTCGTTATGCAAAAGTTTGTCCGGCAAAAATTTCGATTCAACGAAATGCTTCATTAAGAAAAGAGTGACGCATATTCCGAGCTGAATTTGTTAGCGGCTTTTGAAAATGAGAAGTTAAAAAACATCAAGTCCGAGTCGTTTTTAATGGAATTTTTCGTAGCTTCATTCAGGCAAAGTAGCGACATTTTATAACTCGGTTGTCGAGAGCGATACTCTCTCTCTGTATTTATCTTGTGCTAAAGAGAGACTTTGGAAAACCAGAAGAAAGTTTACCGTGCTTACTTCAAGAACTCTTTACTAAAAAATTTAACTTGAATCTCGCCGGACAATTGTGTGTTGTACACGGAAGGATAATTTGTGATAAAAATAATAACAGTAGATTTTACTTGAAACTTAGTAGTTCATTTTTTATACCAAAAAAAACGTATTTTAGAAAGTGATATTTTGCTGTAAAAACTTCAATTTCTTAAGTACCGTCCTCGTTTCGTTTTTCAAAGAGGAATTTCATATAGAGTATAGGTTAATGCAATTTACTGAAGCATCTTTTATGCTCACAAAACAGTCTATTTTAATCAAGGGAACCCTCTTGGAATCAAACGATTTTTCATCCCAAATTGTCAGTCAAGGAAATCGTTTCAAAATAAGAGGATTTTTCTTTTGAACAATAAAAATAGCTTCCAAATAAGGAGATTCTGTTTACAAAAAAAAGAATTCCTTTCGATTCGAAAATATTTTTTCCCGAGAGTACAAAGTAGTAGATCATAATTAAAACCACATACGTCACATGTTCCTTCTTGCATCCATTAGGGTGAAGGAACCAGTGAATAAACAAATAAACAAATCGTGATATTTATGTTTCCGTATTTCGCAGATGCATAAACCAAATTTTCAGTACTTAATGTTTTTTTTCAATAATATGAGGGACGAAGTTTGATGTGAAAATTAAATTTTCTTACAATGAGTCTAAAAAGCTGTAATGATTAACAGAACGTGAAAAAGACAATGAACTGAAATATGTTTTTCTCGCTTACTTCGATTTCCATCATTTTTAGGAAAAATGTCCTTTTAATACATGCAATTTTTATAGCAAGATTGTTTTAAAAGCACAGTAAAAAAAATTGGGCTACTGAATAGTTTTATCTTTGTGTCGAAACCGGAAACTTTGATCAGATTGAACGATGAAAATAACGAACGTCGCAGAAAACGTAATTTCCGAGAACAAGAGTTAATTGAAGTATATTAATCGAGAGTCTCGAAATGGGACCTGCAATCTTCGAGAAGCTTCGAGATCCTCTCAACTACAGAGAGCTCGGTTTACCAGTGAGCTCAATATGCTGTCGCGCAGGCCGTGCAGACCCTGGAAAAAAAAGCGAATCTCACGGAATCTCCCGTGAGCGACTGCGAGGGAACGAGTTGGCGTAGCGCCAACCACGTACCGATAGAGAGATTAGTAAAAGGAAAACAATGTTTGCGTTAAACCGTTCATCGGTCACCGACACGATGCGACCAACTTTATGAACAGACGTCCCGGCTTTATCAAGGCGTCGTTAAACTGCGAATAATTCAAAGCTCAACCCCGAAATTGCTGTTTCTCAGTCATGGTTGCCTCGTAAATTTCCATGTGGAATTTCCTGATATCTACAACAGCTTTTCCAGGCCAAAACGTCATTCATTTTCTTGAAAATTATTTTTTATGCAACATTGGAATAATGACTAATTTATATCTGCGACATTCTACAAAATCATCAAAATTATCACAAAAAGGTATAAAACATTGAGAAGAATATAATTTTCCACCGAAACTACAAGAATCGCCCAAGAAACGATCGACGAATTGTACGTCTCGTCAATCGTTCGTAGTTTTTTGTCACATTTTTCGAACTTTTGTAACTCTGGCTTCTCCCCGACTTTTCCAAGGTTTCCAAGTTTCCAGGTTGTGAGGCAACCCTAATAGTGAGATAACGCACAGTTTATTGCAAATGCTCACGAATGTCCAGTACTCATTTAATTGAATTAACGCGTTCCCGACATGTCTGTGCTTTTTCCTCGTAAAATCGGGAACGGACGACAATAATCTGTGTTGCGATGTTCGCTGTCGGCTCAACCTCTACGGCCTCGCCTGACTTCTCAGCATAATTCGCCCCGACGTGGCTTTTAAGTGTCATTTCAAATACTCGTAACACTCGAAAAGATAACTCGATGTTAAGTACCCGAATTACACTGAAATTTGTCGGTTCTTTCTTCCGACTCGCTGATCCTACACAGAGAAAAATGTGCTACAGTTACATTAACTGAAAATATTTAGTTAAAAATCGTTTCGTTCAAGTGACCGAAGTATTCAGTAGAAACAAGCAAAACTTTAGTTGAAATAACCGAACATTTCACCATCCATTTCGTTCAATGTAACAGAAAAGTTTCGTTGAATCGACTAAACTTACAATTTAGCTGATTTAACGAAACGTTTTAGTTTTCTCGAAAAATAACTACTTTTGTTTCGTTGATTTCACGAAATCTTTCTCTCGGTGTGGTTAAAACTCGCCCTTTTCGGTTTTCCTGTTTTTATTAAATTTTCCGTCTCTAACATCGGTCTTTGAACTTTGCATCAATTATATTTCCTACTTCGTATTCGCTCAAAGTTCTCCGACACACTTTTGAATGCGTACAAAGCAACTGCGAGAAATGCAAGTCGGGGTATAGCTTCTCAATTTCAAACATTGAAATGAAGCTTCTGCAATTTCGCGAATGCTACGCTACGTTGGATGAGAATCGGAAGCGAACTTTACAGCAAAAATCTGCTGTGCGTTTTCGCTCGTCCATTCTGCGCAATAACAAACGTAAAAAACAAGTCCTAGTGAAATTTCATTTATCATTGCGTTATTTCAAGATATCAACTCGGCTTTGGCACGATGAATAATGTAAGTCTGAACAGTTGTATCAACATGAATAATTTGCTCGGTTAATCGCGGATCTAACGCAGCCGATTTTCATGTGTCAACACACGCGTTTTTTATGGTGTTTAAATATTATCATTTCTCAACGTCTCGTACAACTAATAAAACATTTTACCTCTTCGATCTTTATTTTCAACTTCCTCTAAATGCATGACGTTTATTCTAGCAATGGAAAATATGTTTTCAAAGACATGGAAATGACGTTGACTTTGCATTTCAGCATTTCAGCAATGCAAAATTATAACATTGATGCTTCTGCATTGTTTCCGATGTAAATTTAACATCATAGTCTCGTGGAATAATATTAAAATGTTTATTTAAATAACAAATAACGCGCGTACTGTTTCTCGTCTTCAGAAAATTGCAATGCTACAAGTGCTTCGTTTGCATAAAAGAATTTTGATTGAGAAAATATGTAAATTCTGCAGCTTGCGATCCCATTGAACTTAGCTGCCGAGTCGCAATGTTCTTCATATGGTGATTGGGGAGTTTATTCGAGCACTCTATTAACCTTTAGTTAAGATTAGGCAAAATTGATTTTATTAACTCCGCAAACATTTTGCTGCATCAAATTCTTTCTCTCCGAAAAAACCATTTATTTGAGACATGAAATTATAATGGATTTTTCACACAGAAAAATTTGAAGCCACTTGAATTTCTATAGGGAAATCTCTGACTGTTCTTTTTTCGCAGATTTCCAGTTCAATCGTGAAGAGAAAGAGAATCAGACTTTGTTACGTAATGAAAATAATTTTCCGAAACTTTAACAGACAAGTTTAAATCGTCAACAAAATATTATTAAGTTATCTTTTGTATGATTAATTATATAAAGTCGAGTGATTGTTCTCTTTGGAAATCACACAGAATTTGCAGCTCAAAAATCGCAGTCCTCAATCTATAAATAAAGGAAATACTTGATCACAAGAGATGCAGATGAAGAAGAAACGTCGGTGATTTGTCTAAAAATACGCGAAAATGAGTTTATTACGGATATAGAATTGCACGGGGCAAAAATAAAAGCGCACGAATGCTTATCAAACGTCGGTGCGTTACGTGCTCGTTCTGTCCTATGTACTTTCATGCATGAAACTGAAAATAGAACTGGAACGGTTGAATGACAGCAGCGAATCCCGAGCAAGAGAAAAGACATGAAATCTGTAATCCGTCATCCCACGTCTCGGGAGATGCCGTTAAACACAGCAAGACGTTTGGATTTCCGCGAGTCAAACAAGCGCGAAAGCGCGACTCGAACTTTTTATTCGGCCGGCAAAGCTTCTCGAAGATGCACTTCGCCAAATCCGGCATTTTCGCCAATTCCTCGGATTATTTTTTTTCTTAATTATCGATCCATTCTTCGTTGTTCCGCCGTTTTCTCTCTCGGTTCCCAATTATTCAGCAGCGCGATCAAGTGGCGCGCTGAATGGACGCAATTCATATGGAAAACACGCGCATATATAATCGAGGCTCGTTTCCTGCCTGGGAAAACCCGAAGAGGCGATTTTTTACGAAGGTAAAAAGATTCCAATAAATCGGCTTTCGACTGCATTTCGAGTAATCAGAAGACGATTGAACGGGTGTCAATGCGCGCGCGCCTTTCGTACAATTAATCGACGACGCTCGTTTGTTTTTCTCCCGCGGATTTCATGCAGCAGCAACTGAGGATTGGCAATGCATTTTTTCATGCCTTATACATGAAAATGTAGAGCATTCAAATTGCTTCCTAATGAAACAGAGAATTTTGCGGTTCTCGAAGTAAACATTTCATTTTATGATTCGCGTAACAAATCAATAGCTCGTAACAAACGCGAAGTGCAGTGTCACGCACAATAGAGCATCCCCCCTGTTTGAGGATGACAATGTTTCGGTGGACAAAATTGCGACGTGACCCAGTTTCACACGGAAAACATTCTTTTAACGAGCACGCCGTCAACGACTTGCCGTAACTCCGAACAATTGAATGAAAATGGCTAAAACGAAATGAGTGGGATTTCCACTTTCGTGGACAAGCTTTTTCATCCCGATTCAATAGACTCGCGATGCGTCCGATCGACATTTCTTTATTATTTCCAGTAGAATGCAGATAATAGTTACTTACACCGAAAACGGCGAAAAGCCTACAAACGCGTATCTCGATTGCCTTTTTTTCACATTTCACAACAACATTACGACGCATTCAAAATTCAATTCCATATTGTGCAATTGATTAGCGTACTTTGTTTCATTTCAATCGATTCCGGAAAACGAGCTTTACACTTTTCTATACGATTTCCAATTTCGCTCGAATGAAATTACACAAACGAGGTTTGGTCATGAAACTTTCATCAAAGATGGAATTGACCGAATGGTACGAATTCAATGCAGTTAAACTCGCACATTCTCTCGCTCCAAAATTATATAATTTCCTCGAGCAAGGCAGTTCCGCTGCTTTGGAAATCGTTAATCAAGTGCTCGTTGGCTCTTCGAGCGTGACGGAAAAAAAATTGTCGTTTCCGAAGGTCGCCGAAAGTCTAGAAAACGAGCAGTCATCGCGCAAGGTTGACGAACCACGTTAATAACAGAGAATCGCGTTCGAAACAACATGCGAGTACAAACAAAACGTGAAATTTCAACTGCAAATTTTATTATTCCTGAGAAAGTGCAAATGTTCACGTTCCGTTTCATCGCGGAACGTTAGAAATAAAAATGTATCAGCTTTCGATAAGAATAGTCTGCAATTACGAATGCAAAAAGAAAGATAAGTCTCCATTTGAGCTGCTATAATTGTTAAAATTCGAACTAGGAAAGGCCAAAGAGAAGAAAATTTCCAAAAGATTGATGAAAAAAATATTAGGCGGAAGGGTTGAAATGAAAATAAGAAACGAGCGGCAGGGCTGAAGGTACATTAACGCCATTAACGCACACTGACAAAACAGTTTATTCATAATTAATTGATCAAAGGGATCCTCTTAGAAACAACCATTTCCCATTAAAAATGAGCATCAGAGGAAACGCTTTTAAAATTCTTTCTACAAACAGAATTCCTTTCGGTGGATAAAAATTATTTTGAAAAGGTAGTACTTCGGATATGAGGATTTTTTGAGTGACGAAATCTGGCCGCGACCGCGACGTAGTTTCCCCTTGTCAAAGTATGCTCGCATATAGGGGAAAAGCTGGCACAGTGTGTCAATTTTTCATCTTTAAAAAGTCGCGTCTGACATAATATTGATATGAAGTTTGAAGGCTTGTCGTTTTTAATGGAACAAAATGGAATCAATCATCTTTTTCCTATTTGTTTATTCATTTCTTGATAACTTTATATTCTCTAATCTCTAATATGCGACAATAACATTAATGCGACGATAACAATTTGAAAAATGTCTCGAGTATAAAAAAAGACTTACTTCTTTGCCTCGGCGTTTTTTGCTTATGGAAAATGAAAAAAACTTATTCATTTTGACGAGAAACGTGTTCCTGGAGGTTTTTTATTTTTTCAATTTTACACACGTGCTCAATTGTAATTTACTTAATTTTCTGTCGGAATTTAAAGAGCAAAACGATGGACTGCCGTCTTATTGTGACGAACAGAATTTCAGTGATCCTTTCAGCACTCCTGATCCTTAATTGTACGATTCCAATAACATTTATGAACATGCTTTTCTACAAATTTTACTCGATGCAAATTTCCAAGACTTTGAAATTTATTCAAGCTTACCAACAAAAGTTCATTTGAAATTCTGTTTTACTTATACGTAAAAAAACAAAGCTTTTTTATTTTTCAAAAATGATCATAAAGTTTATCAATGCATTCTCAATTTGAACTTTGTGAACAAAAATTTCCATAGCAACATATCAACGGAACATATAATTTTTAGTAACTTTAATTGTTCGAATAAATTTGTGTTCTTTTCTATGCCCGTTTTTATTGTAAAATGAGAATGATTAAAAATATGAAAAAAGAACAGGGTAAGTTTTACATGTATATTTTTGCGAGAATATGTATCCTATCGATGACATTTAAAAAATGTGTCAAAGTCTTGTAACCTAAATTTTTCTACGCACCTAGAGCAACATCAATTTTTAAATAATATATAGAGAACTTGGAAGTGAAATCCATACATAATTCAACTTCAATAAAGCAATGTAGAATACTTGTGTGTGAAAAAATACAATTTGTTATTCTATAATTTAGCGAAAAATGGATTTGTTCCACTGAAAATGGTACTACAAGTATCGGAAAGAGTTCCTATGCGATCCACACAAGAAAAATTGTAATCACCGGCATAAAAAATGCAATACCTCGTAAAATTCTACAGACACGACGATTTCGATCACGAACAAACAAAACCATGCAGAATTTTGTCATGACTTTGTTTACTAAAGTGGTTTTTAAAAAAAGGAAAAAAATTCTTCCGGATTAACGCTAATGTAATATAACGAAGTACTTCTCGTCTCGGCGACGACACAAGGAGACACGGTTTTCTTTAGTCGCGAGCCAAGTACGCGTTCGGTGACGTGCACGTGCAATCCGTTCTTTACAAGCAGCAGCAAACGGGAATGAAGAAGGGGTCGTCGCGACAATGACCTTGCCTGGACGTAACACCGCGATGAAAAGTCATATTACAAGGAGGCCCGACCGGGGTGCGATGACACCGAGACCGGTTGCGAACCGAGCCACAAACGCTGCTTTATTATGACTTCGTTTCCTCTTAGAACGCATTAATCGCGCCGATGGAAATTATCATGATCGAACCTAGATGAAAAGCCTCTTAGCTCAACGACTATTGTTTCGAATAAACCGAGAGGGAGAGTATTGTACCTTGGAACATTGCGTTTTTTCATAGAAATATTGCCACTAATAAAAGTTGATCAACATACGTGAAAAATGAGTGTGAAATGCAATGACTTGGATGTTTTCTATGAAAAAACACGAGTTTCGGTGGAAAAAAGTCAAGTTGGTTGTTTCGGGAAATAATCAATATTTCCCGCGTCTGGAAGATAACAGGTTGTCGAGCGTGTGCGAGAAGCGAGAGACGGGGCAAAATAACGGGGCGAAGACGATCTTTGCCGATCGTTCACGCAGGGAGAGACGCGAACGAGCGCGCGCGCGCGCATCTCGAAGGAGGACAATGGACCGACCGGTGAGATTAGCGAGCCGGCGACGACGACGCGAACGTCGCGAATAAATGGCGACTGCGAGAAATCGAAAGGTTCGGAATTTCAGCGATAACGCCGTTGTCAGGGAAGCAACTCACCCTGTGACTGGTCTCCTCCAGTCGTTGCCTCTTCGAGTGTGGCCCGTCTCCATTGAACGCCATCCTGAGCGTTGTTGCTGCTTCACTGGGAGTCACGGAGATGCAAGGGACAAATTTCACGCGACGGCGAAATAGAGCGAGTTGCTTTTCCGGCGCGGTTTTTTATCGCGGGGGAAAAGAGGGAGAAAAACAATCAGCGGGATGACAAACGCGATACACGGACACGCAGCGGACGTGCGAGCGGTTTCAAAGGAACTGCTCTGCTGTGCTCTGCCCTGTGTCCACCAAGTGCGCCAACACCACGAAGCGCGAGATTGAAATGAGGCGTGCGTGCGGCGGAGCTTTCGGACTTTTTCTTGAAGCGACATCTTTAGGAATGTTGCCAAAGCTTGAGAGAAGTCGCAGCACGCGCCATTTGGAAGCGCGAGAAACGGATTCGTATAATAAATACAGCACTTTTGCAGCAATTCGCGACCTGGAAACGTCAAACGTTCGAAAATTCAACTTTATTGTTCGAAAAACTAGCTGTTGTAGATTTTATTTGTTGAGTAAATGATTGCGATCGAATAAAATCTAGAAAAAAGGTTTGAATCTCTGGTTTCGATTTTGACAGTCGTGTTCCTTTCTTCAGGTTCAAGCAATCCGTGTCCGAACTCATTGCGCGTAAATCACATAAAATTAACCCTAGATACGCTCTCTTTTTTGACAGCAAGCTTGAAAAAGCAAAAGAGACTTTTAATCAATTGACTAACAGGTAAAATTGTGACAAAAACATGAGAATTATTCGACAAGAGCCGATTAGCGCGCAAGAATTGTCGCTCGAACGGTTTGAGTTGCGGAAAAACTCGATGTAAATATTGTGAATTCCGTTATTGCTGCGGCGGGTGAACCGTTATTTATGTTTATATATTTTCGTTATTCAATAGAGTTGCAAAGTCGGAGAAAAAGTCTAATCGATTGCAAAATATGTTTGCAATTTCCACATAACCGAAGTTAAAAATCCGATTTGCGACTCGTAAAGGCTTCAGCTTTGTCATTTGTAGCAAATTGAAAATCATTGTTGACATCTTTAGCAAGTGTTGACAAAAATGGTGCTATTGTTTCAGACAGATAATGATGAAAATGAATGATTCCGATGAAAAATATTTCTCAAGTTCCAGGAGAAATGTGTTTTTACATCGCGGCGTTTATCGACTAAATCAATTCAAGATTTGTAACCAAATTGCTTGTTTCAGAAGGCAAAAATGTCCCAACAATTCGTGGGCTGTACAGTTTCTATAAAATGCGCCGACGATCTCGGGGCTTATCAAGGTCAAATTATTGATCTTAACGACCAGTGCGTCACGTTGGCAAAAGCATTTTGTAATGGAGTGCCACATTCCGGACCCCAAGTCACCTTGAGGTATCACGGTTTTATCAAACAAACTTGATGCTGTGTCGAATTGATGTTTCAATTTATTTTCAGAGCCAAGGACATTTTAGGCATAGAAATCATATCAACGGAAGAGGAGATCGGAAGCGTGGATACCCAAACCCAAAGCAAAGTCGCCGTAAAAAGGCCCATAGCAAAAAGGGTAGGCAGATCTTATTCGGAATGCACGCCTCCGCCACAGCAACCGATGACGACTCAATCAGTTCCAAATTTGAGAAAGACACTCGACACTTCGTTTCCTCCTTTGGAACCTTCTTCCAATGGAAAAACAGGTTCTGGTAAAGAAAAGGCAATTTGTTTCTTTGTCACAGCTACAATTCTTCGTATTTTAAAATTACATTTCTTGCAGAACCAAATGCTAAAGCAAACGCGAGGAAGACTGGGAAAGAGAGACAAAAGTGGAATGACCGAGACGAACAAGCATTCGGTACCCCGATCGACCAATCAATGGAACAAGATTTCGACTTTGAGAAAAACTTGGCTCTGTTTAACAAGAAAGTACGCCCAAGCAGCTGCAACTTTCGACCTCTTTTGAGGAATTAGATAATGAAATAATGTTTAATTACAGGAATTATGGCAACAAATTAATTCTTTAAAGCCACACGTAGTCCGGCAAGGTGAAAGTGGCAAAGGCAACAAGGGAAGGTATCGGCACGACGAAAACGTCATAGAAGCAGGGCCCACGGCCTTTAGACAAATTGTAGTTCCTCACAATTCCGCGGATGTTAGAGAATATGTAACCGACGATGGGTTGATCATACCCAGCATCACCCCGGATCTTCATAGACAATTAATCGGAGCCGCCGATCGATTTGGCATAAGTTGGGAGCGAAGAGTAAGGTTCCTTATCTCTTTTTCGACTTTCCAACATTGATTTCAGTTGAAAATTAATGCTTTTGTAACAGGTAGAATTGTTAGGACGCGCAGCTACGGAAATCCTGATCCAACTATTGGGCGGAGCACACAGATTCAACCCAAACAATGCACATCAGTGGCCGACAGTCGTCGCTTTGTGCGGACCTCACAGATCCGGCGCAGCTGGAATCAACTGCGCCCGGCAACTATCTAGTCATGGCGTCAAGACTTACGTTTACCTGGAGAGCTCCGAGGACATTTTCCTTTTGCAGGAGCTGTCTTTGTATAAACTCACAGGCAACCCAGTTGAGACGGACGTGAAGAAGCTGCCTACGGTCGTAGATCTCATCGTCGTCGCACTCTGCGAAGAGAGCTCACCGAAGCTCGTGACACGCATTGCCAAATGGACCAGCAATAATCGCGCGACAATTCTTGCGATCGAACCACCCTCCACCGGGACGCCAGGAGTCGTCAGCAAATTCAGCCTCGTCAGTGCATTGCCGCTCTCGCACAGCCCGGATAATGGCAGATTGTACCTGTGCAACCTGGCGTTGCCAAAGCGCGTCTTCGCCGATGTCGGCATCAACTACAGATCACCCTTCGGACCCAAATTCGTGATTCCTTTACATGCTAGTAACTCTTAGCAAACTTGTCGAGATTTGTGTGACATTGCCATGCTTGAATTGTAAGCTGCGCTTCAGCTACGATTTGAGCGCATTACGTTTGACGTTTGTTGAGTAATCGAGAAAATGGGGAACATTTGTCACGTTTATTGTTTGCTCAATGCATCTTGTTGGCTCAACTTTCATCAAAACACGACGACTGTTTGCTCTGAATGAATAAGCGATCGAATAAGTCTGAAGGCTCGTGCAATCTGGGTTGCTTTTTTTCTCATACCCGAATTGCTAAGAAGAAAAGTGGTATTTCTCATTTTATTGTAGGAGAATCGAGAATTTTTTTTAGCATTTTCGTGAAATTATGAAATTTTTATCGGAACAATTGCAAATGCTGTAAAATTACCGTAATAGTGACTCGATTCGAAAATTGGAATGTTGCGAAAATACATGGATTTTAAAGCATTACGAATTTCAAAATTGCTTGATTTTAAAATGCGATGGTTGGAAGATATTTTTCGCTCAAAGAAAAACTGAAAATGTCGAATGGAATTTGATTGCATTGTTGAAAAGTTGAGTCGCTGATTATGTTTATTTATAGAACTGCAGTTATTTGTAATCGAAATGCTGAATAGCAGCTTTTCAAATTTGAAAAAGTACTTATTTTTTATTGCTCGTACTCCAAATGTGCTCTAAAATTTGTATGTGTTTATTGAATTTGAAATGTAGTATTCGAATGCAAGGCAACTGCACACTTGAACTCAAAATATTCTCATTTCGTACTTTGTATGTGAAGCAAAAGCCAAATATTCAAGTCCGGTTTGGAAAAATTTGTTTCTTTTTCAGCGTAATGTAAACGATGAAATGTAAAGTGACTCCATGTTTGATAAAAATGCATGAATATTAACAGCAACAATTTTTAATTTTTAATTTTGTCGTTTTATTTTGTACCACTGTAAGCGCTAGTCGTCGGTCATAGATAACTTAAAGAACAGAAGAAAGTTGCGATTAAAGTTTACTTGAAATTGTCAAAGCTGGCATTTGTTAAAAATTTGTATGTGCCGTGATAACAACGAAAACTGGATTTTTTGTGTTTCTTTATTTTTTACTACTCCGACACTATGAACTGTACATAAAACTTTATCGGATTTAACGAATCGCATATTTTACACTGTAGTAGGTGAGTTCATATTCCACTTATCTTTGTCTTCTTCCAGTTTAGTACACTTCTTATCTTTCGTGCTTTAAGACATTTCTTATCAACAAGTGATGCAGTGAAATTTTTCGTAATTAAGAACATTATATATTCCAGGAATTCAGTGAAACTATTGTGACATGTAAAAAGTTGACAATTTTTCTGCTTCCGTGCTGGGAATAAGTTTGTGAATGTGACATACGTTTTACGTTACACGCAAGGTTGAAAAGTTTTGGATGATACATGTAAGATAACGGAACGTGGCATTTACATCACCCAAATTTGCATTTGTCGATTTTTAGCATTCGATCGTCAATATTTTTCATTCGTATCATTTATATTTTCTGTAAATTTTCGAGCAATGTAGAAAATATGCTCACGCCCATACATTTTTTTTCTATTAAGATCAAAGGTGTGATGTTTTGATAACGAATTATCAATTTCTTTCAACGTTTGAAGTTAGCACTGAGAATTTATTAAAGACGACGTATTTACAATAGAAAAATATCTTTTTTTATTCTATTGTTGCAAACATGAACGAGTCGTTGATCTTATGAAGTACAAGTTTGGAAAAAGGAACACAAATTTTGTTCAGTTATTTATTTG
>JABFQM010002581.1:0-14625 GCA_022816865.1 Zelostemma sp. ZL-2020 | reverse complement strand
AATCCTCGCTGGTCATTACGAATGTTTCGATTCAATTCTACGATGTAGTTGAGATGCTTCTACTGCGCATGCGTGGGCAATGTGGCGGCTCCACGAGCGAACAGCTGATCGCCGAATTCCAACTCGTTCCTTTTTTATTCAACTAGAAGAGGTTAGCGCGCCCGGTGGGCACGCGATTGCATAATGTTGTTGTTGTTGTTATTCTGAACTTATTTTAAGATAATTGAGAGAATTCATGTCAATGTAGCAATTTGAACTTGGCGCGTGGCTGCCATTGCCCCTGTCAGGACGGCTTCCTCCGCTCATCCTCCACTCGTTTTTTTTTTTCAATTTTAGAGGGTATTTATTTTGCAAGCTTACGAAATACTGAATAATTTATTGAAAGGAAACGTTATTTTAAACAAAAGGTGAAAAATGAGTTTTTTAAGAATGGATTCTTCGAATTATTGAAATCGGCAAATGTTTTTCAATAATCCTCGCTGGTAGTTACGAATGTTTCAATTCGATTCAACGATGTATTTAAGATTCTTCTACTGCGCATGCGTGGGCAATATGGCGGCTCCACGAGCGAACAGCTGATCGCCGAATTTCACCTCGTTCCGTTTTTATTCAAAAGCGTGAAAACCCTTTTAAATATTTCAAAGTTACTTCGAAATAAAATGTTCCTGCCGGTAGCAAACGTTTCAATCTGATTCAATTCTGATATTTTTCCGAAATTCCAATAAAATTGTACCAGCGATTCGTTAAAAATACGTTAGAACCTTTCGAGAATCTTGTCCTAAATTCGAAGCGGATGTTTTAAAAAAGAAACAAAGTATTCCTTCCCGGAATAAGTGTCTTTTATCACGAAGGTACGGAGTGGCAATGCCGTAAGGAAGATAACCCAAATTATCTACTTCTATTTCTCGAATGTCTTTCTCGGCGCGCGATGACTCAGTCTCTCCAGGTCATAACGAATTTCAACGTTAACGCGTGTATAAATGTATCGCTCGCGCTAATGGAAGAAAATGGGCTGAGAGAAGTAATAGATGGAGCCATCACTCTCGAAAAAAAAGATTTCATCCTCCAGCAAAAAAAGGTAGCGTCGTGAATCGATCGGAATTTACACGCTTGACGAGTTCTGTCGCCGTTTTGCGTCCGCTAAACACGCTCTAAATCCGTTTATCATCTTTCATCTCGTTGAAAAAGGGAATACAAGAATATCTTGTTTCCCGGGATCACATATCGCACGTTGGGTTCCATTTCCACGAGCGACCTTGTTTCATTCGACTAAAACCGCCATCAATTCTGAAAGCAATAAATTATCGCTGCGTTATTTCTCGTCAAATGTTTGTTCTTCTCGAAGCTTCGTATTTTCTTTCGGTTCCGACGTTTGCGGCGCGTTAATATCGCTGGACGATAAGATCGGTACGGAATGAAACTCCGACGTCGATGATGATTTACGGCGGCAGCCGGGACCACGTGAGTATACCTGACCGCAGAATTCTCCGGCTGGAACTCCCACTACTGGAACACATTCTCCTGCTTACCTCTGCTCCGCTCGCTCGATTTTTGTCTTCCAACACGCGCATCTGTTAGTATCTCGCTAGTTCCTTGATAGCGCGGACGCGAACGACGATTCGCTCGAATTTTCGCGCTCTTCGAACGTGCGGATCACGAGTCATGGGAATTTATTGGCTTGACAAGACCTTCTCGTCGTCTCCGAGAATGTGAGTAAAGCGAACGGGAAAATCTATGAAAACTGGACAGTTTTTTGCGAAGTTGCGATAATAAAAAGTTAGATGACATAAATAATCTTGATTGTACATCTGCTTCCAAGGATAATCGCTAATAATTCGCGTAACATCCGTGAAACGCGATAAGTCGAGAAAATGATGTTCTCGCGTAACAATGGGCAATTATTTCTATTGAAAAAAATCATGACAATTCCACTTGTTGAAAATTTTTTCCGAATACGACAAAGTCAATTAACGAGGAATCGTCTTTATGGAACTTTCAACGCGATTCGTTTGCAGCCTCGGGGATAATGACTCTCTTTGTACATTACCGGGGCTCTTCCGCGGGTAATGCATCTCGCGCGACGCACTTAGTCCCCGCATTAGTACAGCGAGCGATTATTCTCACACTCGCATTTCTATGTGGGGCAGTGCCGACACGCGCGACGAGTTATGTCGACCAGGAAAACCCGAGGTTGCGTAATCGGCCCTAGGCACGTTTCGCCCAACTTTTTTTCATCTCTCCAAAAGTTCATCTCATACTTCGACGAAAAAAAAGTCGTTTTTTTTACATTTTAGAGTGTAAACGCGCCGCTATATCGCTTTTTTCGAAGTGGAATGTCCGACTTTTTCTTCGAAGATACTTTCAACGAGGAATGTTGCTTATTTTATTCCTTTTGGAACATTTCTCGCGTTAAATACGAGGCATGGGAATCAGCTGTTCGATGTATACGCCGCCATATTGTTTTTTTTTCAAGCGCTTACAATCAAATTACGTGCAAATTCTGTGTTTACTCGACTTTCTAATCACACTTAACGAGGAACAAGGTAACTTTTCCCGCGGTTTGTTGACTTGATCGATAATTCGGGCTCGGAAAACGACTCTTTCCCTCCCGAAATACAAACGTCCAAAGAAAAAGAGAGCGTTAAACTCGGTGGCTTCTTTCTCAAAGTGTTCTGGTATAAACGAACTTCATTAGGATCGTTTATTTCCGTCGACGAGTTTCCCGCGTCTTCCAGGGCTCCCAAGTGGCTAAATAAAAATCCAAATGAGAAAAAAACTCGAGTGGAAATGAAAAAAAAGGAATCGCTCCGGCCCGAGACGAGATACGAGAGAAAAGAGTCAACCTTGACCTTGGAACTCTCGACGCTCGCGTCATCGCGGAGATAACGTGTTATCAGCTCTTATCGAGCCGGCGATTTCTGCTTCTTTCGAAAAATACTCAGGGCTTTATCATTCTACTTTTTCGACTGTTGTTTCCTTTCTTCGAAAATCTGGACGATTTGAATGAATGGGGACTTTGTATGGACCACCGTACTCGACGTAACGACGTCCCGCGATGACGAGGAAATGAAGAAAAAGAAGTCGAGAGCGTTTTACTTTACACTCCTTTGACGCGTTTGGGCTCGATCCGTCGACAAAAGAACCGAGCCGAATCGTTGGACAAAGTACAGAGTTTCTTGGAAACAAACTAAGAAGACAATGTTTCTCATTCTTTCTCAGCGGTTTCATTGTATGCTCTGCTACCACACATTCGTTTTTTATCAAAATTTGTCAAAGGAATTCGTAACGTTGACTTTGAAATCACTCATCTTCCGAACTATTCGGTCAAGGTCGTTCGAATTTCGTCGATGCTAGACAATTTATCGTCTAAAAAGCGACTTTTCCCGTTCAAAGACGTAGCATATTTCGTCGTTTCGAATCGCACCGCGCTCGCGGACTTTCACGAGCGCGAGGAGTCTTTTTTTTTCGTTTTTCTGCGAGGAGCCAAGACGAAGATGCTACCATAAGAGGACATCCTTGGAACCCGCTCTCCGCGGTTCGCTTGCGTGCGTTGATTCGCGAGAAGGAAACGACGCGTAATTATCGAATCATGTCCACAGATTCTCCGAGTCAAAGTTCGGTTAGTTACGCAAATATTCAAAGTGGACTTGCGTAATTCTCGAAAACAATAGAACCCATTTTTTTCGGACATAAAAAATGTCCAACCCGCGTTTCGCAAGGATCGACCTCGCTAACTAAAAAAGTGGGCTAATTAATGAAAACGGACGGGGAACCCGGACCCTCCATTCAGCTAATTCGATTCCCCGCGCTTTCGAAATTCGGGGCTAATTAATTTCCGAGAGTGCGCTTCGCGACGTTATCACTCTCCCTCTCGTTTAAAATGGCGTGCGCTTCATCGGCGTCGTTCCCGGATGATGGAGGAGCGCGAATGTGGGTACGTACGTGCCCACACGCATGAGTTAGTGGTCATTGTTGGCTGAATCATCGCCGAGATTCTCGGAGGCTGCTTTTTCACTTCCTTCTCAGCGCGGGACGAAGAGAAAGCGAGGAACAAACGAGAGAGACGGAAGCTCTCGTTGAGGAATGAACAATGGCTCGCAAAAGGAGCAACGAGCATTTGGGAGCGACTCCGTAGTCACGACGGTCACGTTTTGTGTAAAGTATGCGCACACGTGTATCTAGAGATGCAACTTTGCTCAAAGAAAACTAAATTGTCGGATGTTCCGGCTTTTCTGCGCATTTCCGACGAAGGTAGTGACTTTTATCAGTCGCTACTTTTGTTTTAATGAATGTTCATTCGATACTGTAGCGACACACGACACGTGCTTTTTTTCTGGATCGAATTCGCGTCTGAACAGTTCCATTCACGCGTTCAGCCATACATCAGTCGCGCTTTTTGTCCCCGCGCTTGATTTGTATTTCTACATGTGTTCATAACCGCCCTCTTCACATTACCCCGTTTTTTTTTCGTGTTCCGACAGAAATCGGAGTCCCCAAAACCTCAGAACATACTTTTGTCGATAAATCTGTTCGAACAGCAAATTTAGCATTCCTAGAACATTTCCTAATCTTATTACGAAGTGGGTCATTTTTTTTAATTGATAAAAATATTTAGTTGAGAATTGTTTCGTTGAAGTATTTAGTAGAAACAAGCAAAACTTTAGTTTAAATAACTAAAAATTGCAGTCGACATGACATTTCGTTGGAGGAGAGTGGGGAGTTGTGAGAAGGTTTTGTTTTTGAGACATAACAACCATAAAAATCCATATTTCGAAGATCTGCGAAGTAGACACAACGACTTTTGTTTCATTGATTTCACGAAATTTTTCTCTCGGTGTAAGTTTCCCAATGATCGAGGCCGCAATAATTGCATCGGGGCACGCATTTAATCTGCGGAAAAGCGTGGGTTACGAATCACAATGCACGAGGGTGGCAGCGAGCGCCCATGTAGTAAATATAGCCTGAGGATCGCTTTTCGGACATTGTTCATGAAGTCGCTTGTCTGTGTCACGCAGGTCGAAAACGTGAGCTTGTGCGTGGGTGCCCTGAGGGCGCTCGGCGCGGACGTGGGGGCCGTCAATCCCGGGGAATTGGCGTCTGGCTCGACCCTTCGACCGATTCTAGCCCTGCTCTTTGCCCTCTCGCGGCACAAACAGAGAGCTAAACAGCTGCAGGACCTGCAGGAAATGCCGAGGTAAGTTCTACCATATTTACCGACTGTCGTTTACCATCAACAGGCAATAAACCCCCTTCTTACCGACGACGGTAATGAAAACCAACGCTCGTTTATATACCGGCTGTCGGTAATCGTTTGACTGCGGGTAATGCAATTCGACGACGATGGGGAAATGCTTTGTCGGTAAGAGAGCAATGATCGATCGAATTTAGAAGTCAACGCTCGTTTCGGGAGGGGAAGGGGTCGCACGGGTCGACCATGCTCATTACCGTTCCCGTTCATCGAATGCAACGGCGCGTTTCCCCTTGAGCCTCGACCAAAGTTCGCTCGTTCGATTCATTCGTATGCACGCTTTTGTGGAACGAGGTGATCGCTCGCTAGTAGTGGTAATGCATTCTCCGAACTCCTCCGTTTCGTATCATCAAGGGGCTTGAAATATTTTAATTACTCTCCGTTGCGAATTACAGTTAATTGGGAACTCGCGAAATCGATCCCGTCGAATAACTTTCGATACAAAATCATAAATCGCACGTTCCGCATTAGATATTTTCAATATTTCGTTGTGCGCATTTATAACTAGTATAATTAACTGCATGTTATCAGTCGATTTGCATAATTTCAGCGATGTTAGTTAGTTAATTTATGGATAAACATATTAGGATTATTTTGTAGGATTATCCTTATGTTCGTTAATCATCTCATTTTTTCTTTTTTCGTTTTCCATGTTCATTTTCTTATTGTATTTACCGCCTAATTTCATCATTCTTGTATCTATAGTCCTGTAATTGGTTTGTAAAACTGTTGGACTTATGTTATTCTTCAAATGAAAAAAAAAGAAACTGTCATAGATGTTATTGTAAACTAGACTTAAGTTACGACATAGCAACGATACAACGATATGACATCATTTTAGTCCAATAAGCTAGAGCGCGACTCGCGCCCGGAAGGTCCCGAGTTCGAATCTCCGACCCGATTATTCTAAATTTTCGTAGTTTCAACGAACAAACAACAGCTATCCCGTAAATCCGTAACAAAAGAAGAAAACAGTTTCATCTACGAAAGATGCACGCAGCGGGATATCGACTCGGGATATCGCATTAGCATAAAAATGGTTAAAAATCGTGGAGCGCGGGATTGGTCGGATAAGACCGGGGGAGGCTGGGACCCGCCATTCTCCCCTTTCCAGGTGGTTCTCCAGCGAGAGAGATGAATGACGCGAAAGGGAACGCGAGTAGAACGGGACGAGAGTAGGAAGTCGCTCGGGGCGAAGAGCCTACGACTGGATTCGTGCGAGCATGGGGGGGAGGGAGGCAAAGAAAGACGGAGTTCGCGAGAGCAACAAGGACGAACAGCCACGTGCTGTGGGAATGGGAATGGGATTGGTGCTCTCTCGGCTCTCGGGCCCTCTCAGTTTGAAACGGACCATCGGCGATGCCTACGCACCATGGTCGCACCATGGCTCGCGTAGAGATCCCGACGCGCCGCTTTCTTTGTTCCCGCTGGTCTCCTCGCGCGCCAATCGCGAATACCGTACGATATCGTAACTTTTCGATGCTCCTGACGTGATTTTGTTGTGCCCTGGAAATGACGGAGTGATATACCACGTGCTTTCTTCCTCCGATTATGGGGAATAACAGTAGCAGCGGGAGCCGCAAGGTCCGCAGCTTGCCCAATTCGCCCGAAGCGCATAGGTAGGCTTTTGGGAGTGCGAATAGTTTGATGGGTATTTGGAAAAACAGAAAAAGAAATGGTTTGGAGTCGACTGGCAAAGGTCAGATCGATACGCGCCGTAACGCGTGGAGCGTTTTTGACATTTCGCGCATCGCGACGGAGCGTTGCTCGCTGCGTGTAATTATAAACGCACTCGTTTCAGCGAGGAGGGAAGACGGTCTATATCGAGAGGGAAAAATTCAAAACCAGATCCCTCCTCATTGCCACGGGCTCGGGGGACCGGTCGCGGACGCACCGTGCGAGCCTTCGCGCCTCTCGAACGTTTGCCAACACCGATTTTAACTTTGAATATGCAATCTTTTGTGTGGCTTTTTGTAGCTCTACACGGGAAAAAATAGATTTGTTGATCTAGCAAACGTATACTTTGCTGGTTGTGGTTGTGTTACTACAGCAATGCAGATTAGCAACGGCAACAAAGCCATTAAGTGATGGAACAAGCATAGGTTTGCTCGCCGAACAAATCTACGAAGAATAAGAACACGGTATAACGTGTTCCTCAGCGCGGACGCAAATTTTACTTTCCAGTAGTCGAATAACGAATAGAAGTAACGCCGAAGCCGAGTATTTGCGAAATTTCGCTGTGGGAGGACCGGTCTCGCGTTACGGTCGAGTTTCGAATAAACTAGAGAGCGGAATCAGAATTTTTAAGCAGTAAACGCATTACGAAACGAAATTTTCATCCTCCGAAATCTCGATTCGCCACAGATATGAAAACAATCGGGGAAATTCGCGCAGCGAAATGAAAAAAGTGGAAAAAATGTTGAACAAGGAGAAGCGGAAGAGGGAAAAGTGGCACTAATCCGCGCTCAACGTGCCCGATTTATAAGCCTCGCGAGAGGAGCAAAGATGGGACTTGGATGTACATATTTACTCTCTCTCCTCCTCTCTCTTAATCATCGGCTTTTTATCTTCCTCCGTCGACTTTCCTCGAGACTCTGATTTACGATCGCGGCCTGCGCGATTATTTCACACCGAAACTTTTCGTTTTTCTGCTCTTATTCCCGTGTCATTTGTCCCCCTTTCTTTTACGACCTTTTCCCCTCTTCTTCTTCTTCTTCCTCTTCTTTATTTAACGAACGAGTTCAAAGACATTCCCCGATCGCCGAAACTTTATTCTCTTTTTACTTGTCGGTATGGAAAAACATGTAACAATTTTGGTTGAAATTATTAATCTCGCGAACTTTTCGGTCAAGGTCATTTAAATTTTAGATGCTTTGTTTGCCGTACCTGAAAATAAATCGAAGGGATACAAAGGGACACGTTTAAATATTTAAAAAACGGAAAGTTTTGCATAGTTTGGCGCGGCGTCTTTTGAAAAATGCATGCTTCGCGGAGGTACGAAATCATTCGCGCGCGTGTCGGGAATGAAAGACAAATGTGACAGTGAGAGAATTATTAACGATCCGTACATTCCGGGCGAAAAAAACGCGACACGTGACATCGTAAAAATCCGTCGCTGGGATACAAATCGAAATTTTCCGGCGTTTTCCGCGTCTTGTATTTCCAACGTTTCATCGTGGAATAAAGAGGTTATTCTTCAATTTGATTTTGAAACTGAGAAAAAGGAAAGGTGTGTCTGCCGGCCGAGAACACGCAAAAACGTGGGCGTAGCAACGGCATTGTGCGATGTTTCGAGACGCAAATAAAACTCTTTCGCTCCTAATGAACCTATAAATTACAATGAAAGGGAACACAAACATGATTCGACGTATAATGAAGTTCGTGTTCCGCGAGGGAACACAGTAAAAAAAGAGTGACCTATGGAAAATTTCTCCATTTCCGTTTCATGAATTTCAGATTACCGTCGCCCTACAACAAACAGGCTGCTGGAAATGTCGCGGTGTGCGGAACTGGAGGCACGAGCATCCCTTTACCCGCAACTGTGACCGCTACCAGACGATGTCCACCAGACAAAGTCCGGCCCGCGCCTTCCACCACTCACCAATCACAATTGGGTGAGTCCATTTCATCCCTAAAATGTAACTAAACGTATTTTTCTAGGGGGAAATACCCAGAAAACCAACTAGGGTCAGACTTTACCAAGGTTGGCTAAAGTTTCTGGACGACACTTCGCCTAAAGCACCACATTTTCGCCAATTCTTGCCCAAAATTCTTGTCCATGTCATGGGTTAAATATTAGGCGAATCTGGACCTAGGTTCTAGGGTCCAGATTTGGCCAATTCTTGCCCAAAATTCTTGTCCATATCATCGATACTTCGAAAACCTAAACTGCACGGAAACATGGATGACCAATGTAGCCAACTTTATGTTAGATCAACCGCGGAACCGATGTAAAATCTACATCGATGGAGCGTACAGGATCTACAGCGAGCAGCATACTAACCATATGAAATGATAATTTTGTAACCCGCAATCCAACATCGAAATCGATGTTGGTCCAACACGGATGACGCTACATCTTTTTATGTTGGGTTAACATGACTGCCCTTTATAAAAACCTACATCGACGAGCGATGTAAACGCTACAGAATTCCCTGCACATCCAACAGCTTTCAACATACATCTAAAATCGTTTTTTTCCCCGTGTGGATACTTCGAAAACCTAAACTAACCTAACTGCGTCCGCAATTAAGTATAGTTCTGGCCCAAGATTCTTGACATGATCTGGACACGACATAGACGTCCAGGTGGTGCGGCAAATCTGGAGATTCTCGTTTCTTCAGGCGTGTTTTTCTGGGCAATGTGTTTCATCAAACTTTTGAACGATGTAACTCAAAATGCGACTACTTTGTCGCACGAAACAAAAGTTGTTCCACGAATGATGAACTTCTAAGACGTAACCTAACCTGAAAAACGCTTTTCGGCTTTTAAAAATCCGCGAACCATAACGAATGTTGAAACTGCAGCGAGTTCAAAAGAGCATGAACAAATAAAATAGTAACCGCTTAGCTTGCGTTTGATCATAAATTCTCTGCGAAAAGAGTTGCAGCGATGGAAAAACGCACGAAATGGGGATTCGCTGATGAAAGCGTACCCGAAGAAAGAAGGGAAGAAAAAAGACTCCGTTAGTTTCATTACTATTCAATTAAAAGACGACGGACCAGAAAATATTGAGAACGAAACGAAGTTTGATGACGAAGAATCGTTATAAATTCGACCCAATTAGCTGCGAGTCTCGATGGCTTTTAGAACCCTTTTGTGAATTCCAAGGTAGAATAAAAAAGAGGCTTTCTATGGGGCGCCGTGAAAAAGGGGATTTAACATATTGAATTTCCTCGCACGATGAAAGACGAATCACGTCGGAATTTCACGAATTTCGGTATTGAATTGGGACGAAATTAAAATTCGACGATGTTTTTTAATGAAAGCTGAACGTGATCTGACGGATTTAATATTTCGATGGTGTATGGAGCTCGGAGGAGTTTCCGCGCGGGGTTGAAAGCGCAGAAACGCGCTACTAAATGTGGGGTAGCACCCCATAGTTTATACTTCGCTCCCACGTGTTAAGGTGCTCTTGGCCAGATGCTCGCCTCGATTTTCAGAGGTTCTCATGCGCCTGGAAGCTGCAAGAAAGAAATCGCACTTTCCTATGCACTCGCCTCGATCGATTGATGAATTATTCATGAGACTATTGAAAAATCGTGTCATCGTTCATCTTCTCGATGTATCGCGTTGGAAATGTAATGTCTTGCGGAATAAAGATTTATTCAAAAGAAAAACACGCAGAGTTTTTCAAAATTTTAAATGTACTACGTTCGTAAAGTTAAATTTGGAAAGACGACAAAAGAAGCATGGACAGATATGCAAAAAAGGCTCTAATATATAAAGTTTGATATTTTTACGTTGCATATGCTATTTCGAAAAGCACCATACGTTTGTTTACTTATACCGGAGTACCACTGACAGCATTTGCGAGGGACCAATCTCATATAACTCGGAGAGTTTGCGTCTAGCATCGCGAACTACGCAATGTTTCGAAATAGAATTACCCCGCTGCATCTTCTACGACACAATATGTTTCCACGCAACTCGAGAGCTTATGAAGACAGCTCTATTACTCCTAAAGTACGATTACGAAACGAGTATTTGCACGCTTATTTGAAACGCGACTAATTTCGTTCCACGCAATATTTCATCGTTTCCAACCGAATCGAAAACTGAAAAAGCGGCGAATTCTTCCTGAATTATGGTGGGTGCGGTCATGATTTCCCTAGAGTGTCATGCGTCTGACGAATTCAGCTTCTGATTCCGCGTAACTCTGACGGATGAGACGTGCATTAAGTAAATAACGAGTCACAACCGAAAGAAAGAGTTTCGGCTGCGCATCAAAGGAAAATAAGCGAAAAGTAAAGAAAGCGACGCGCAGGAAGTTCATTGAAAAGCATGCAAAGTACACGAGGGCCGCTTGAATATGTTCTTTTCAGCGCGACGGAAGTCGAAAAAAGAATCCGAATGCAATTCGGGTCGAAGGTTTTTGACCCAAAGAATCGCCGTTTTGTTCGAATTTGTTTGGCTTTGGCGCAAAGTAAAGTTCGTTATTCAAATAGAAATTTCCCGTGCTTTTCGACGCGTTTTCCTCCACGTGTTGACATTTCAGACACAACTATCAACGTCTGCCTGGCGACACGTTGAAGGATATGCTCAGCAAAGTGCTATGGAAACATCGTAAACCGAGAAGCCCGCGTTGTATATTGTGCAGTACCACGACGTTTTCTGTCGTTCCCCATGTTCTTTCATTGTACACGCTTTTCACTGTCTACTTTTTCTTTTATTTGCTTCCTCCGCATTCCTTTCACGACACAATGCGCATTTATTCTCATCTGTTCTTCGAAACGTCACGCGATTATTCAATTATGTTTTCGAAAGGAAACGCAGGAAACGAGGAAATCTTGGGTCGCTGACCTGTTCGAACTTCTTGCTTTGCCCGAACGTCAAAATCATCAGTTACGTCGCTCGGTATTTTTAACTGCCATGCAGAAGCGAAGGGAACGCTCGAAGGCCCGCGAAAGTTCACGGTCAGCGTTTTTTCACCCGATATAGAAAGCATATTTCAGTCCTATGAATACTGATTTTTGTATTCATTACGAAGCTTTTCACACCTTCTTGAAACGACCGAAATACATCGTGAATTATGAATCCACAGAATCGCATGTTCATCAACGCGCTCGCATACATTTCTTCGTGAAAGAGCTCGATAAAACAGATGAAAAGATAGAGAGCAGACGCAGAAAATACATGCAAGACCGTCAGTACTTTTTGAGCCTCGCGCTCTTCATACTTCTCCCCTTTTTTTTATGCCGCGTCGCTGCTCTTCACATTCAACGTTTCGGTTTCATCGCGCCTTTCCTTATCGGTTCTCAGTCGCGAATTGAAAATCCCGCCTTTCAAAACGTTTTTATTCGCTACTGAAACTTTTCCCCCACTCCTTGAAAAGATTCGAGAAAAACTGATCGTCCTTAATGAGAGAATTTTTAGATAATTTATTCTAAATGCCCTTGAGAGGCTGGAAAAATCGGACGGGAAGCGATTATCGAAAACAAAAGGTAGAAACGTTCGGAAAGAAATGGTAGCAAAGCTCCCCTAACTGAGAAACGCGAGTGTCTCGCACGCGACGAGATTCAAGAGCGAGAGGATATCGCGCGAAACAAAGGAAAGGATAAGGAAATAAGGGGAGAAAGGAATCGCGGAAGTGCCTCCATTTATTTTGCCCGTGGACAACGGCAGCTGTGGTTGACGTTGAACCGGCTTTTTCCCTTTCTTTCCCAATACATTTGCAACAAGAAAAACAATTACGACTGATAAACTATACTTCAAAGTTTCATTCCTCCATCGTACTTTGATAAAGGACCACGACTCAGGGTTTTTTCTTCAAGAATCCCCCTCGTAAATTCGAACTGACAGCGCACACGGGGACGCGAAATGATCTCCAATCAAAGATTCATCCGCAATCTCGAAAATGACCATAATTCTCCAACTTCCTACTCGAGGGTTATTCTAACCTCGTTTCTTTTCCGAACGATTCGCAGAACGTAAATATTTGGTTGAGGCAGCGAAAGTCGTGGAAGACATGAAAAATGAATTCGACTATTGAGAACGTCGAGGTCGACGGAACTTAATTGCCTTGGCCCGTCAATCGCGTACGAAACGCACGTGCGCGCATGCATTATTAACGCCACGGCGTAACTCTAGTGAATGCAATGCCCTTATGGGAGTATATAGGACATTCCGGTCGTAGCTGACCCTCTTTGACGAACGGCCCTTCTTTTTTTATCGACTCGGAGTATCTGTTAAGTGCAGCGAATAATGCGGGATCGATACCATGCATTTTTCAAGGGCACGTCGTTTCGTCAAACGATTTTGTAGAGTGCACGGTTGAGTTTTTAAATCAAGACTTTCCATTTTTCGTCTATGAAAAAGGAGAGTAGGGATTTGTGAGACGGGTTTTGTTTTTGAGACATAACTACCATAAAAATCCATATTTTGACACATGAACACAACTTTTGGCTTGAGCAGTTTGTTAAAATTCATAACCGTTGAAAGATTTCATCATGCTCGTAAAAATGTATCTTATTGTAAATTTTCAAAAATTATATATTTTGATGATTATTCTTTATCAAAGTTGTAATAAATGGAAAGTAAGATAATTTCGAGGGACAATTTGTTGATAAAATAAAGTCTGTATAACCCTGTAAATTGGCACACTTCGACACAGAAAATTATGATCACAACTCCTCACTCTCCGCTACTTTCGTTGATAATAATATGGTTTTTCGACAATGACACTTTGAGGTTACTCGATGCTCCGCGTTCTGGAACCTGTGAACAAAAATGATTAAATATCAATAAGACAAGACCTCATAATCTCCCAATCGTCTCGGTTTCGCTCGCGTGCAGAAACATTTATTGGCTGCCACTATGCAAAGTAAGATTGACTGGCTCATTAAGCAAGCGCAGCTGCAGGATTTTGCCCGAAGCTCTTTCATTACACTCTATGCCCGTAGACATAACATAAACAAACTCTCATAAACGCGTCCTGGAAAATTTGCGAAAACCGTATTGCAGTGAGGTGGAATATTCGTTACCTTTATCATAAGAAAGTAGAGAGTTTATCTCCAGTTAACCGAGATGAAAATCTCGTTTCGGTATGAGCTTTATCGCGCGGCGTTATCGACCCGAGCGCCGGGACGCCGAGAGCGGAGAAATAACAAATTAGATCGCGGAAGCGTCGTCGATAACAAAAGAGCGGCACGAGTGATCGGAATTAATGAGTCCGGCGTGCTCTGAATTCGCAATTTCGAGGGGAGAAGAACCACCTGCGAGAGTCGGGCTCTAAAAAAAAGAGTTCGATGTAAAAATGCGAAATGCGATTGTTTCAGGCGGTTTGAAGCACGGAAACAACGGGATAGGAAGTACGAGCAGCTCAAGAAGTACGAGTCCGAGCCAACAAACGCTCCAGCCTGGGCTGTCTTTCATTCCCCAGCCGAAATCCCAGAACAACAAACAACCTGTCGCTACAACTCCAAGGTATGTTAACAAAAGCGAGTCCAAGCGTCTTAATTGTGTCGTGAACCTCTTGAAATTTGATGAAATGTATTCACAGTCCCCGTACTTCCACCGTTGGTCGGCCAGTGGGCCTTCGGGCCCCACAGCCCGTCCCTTATTCCTGCCCCGCACCGATCCAACCTCAAAATAAGCACTCCGTTCTCGGGAACTTCACTATTTTTAATACCAACAAAGAAAAGCACCACAATCGCGCC
>JABFQM010002580.1:0-14626 GCA_022816865.1 Zelostemma sp. ZL-2020 | reverse complement strand
TTCAAAATCTAATAAAAAACACGAGTGGTCGCAAAGCAAAATCAGTTGAAAAATACAACATTTTAAGGAAAAGAGCCGAAAAAAATTACCGAGCAAAAATTATTAATAAAAGACTTTATGGCAGTACAATGCAATTCTTTCTTAGAATTTTGTATTTTTCAACTCATTCGACTTTCACAACCACTCATTTTGTTCGTTATTAAATTTTGAACAATTCACCGGTTAAAAATGTTGAAAAAAGTTCATCACTAAGAAATTTCATGTGTTTGTTTATGATGTTATCGTATTTTGTAAATAAAATCATGTTACTCCTCAAAAATCAACTTTTTCAACACTTCCAACAGGTAAATTGTTCAAAATCTAATAAAAAACACAACGAGTGATCGCAAAGCAAAATCACTTGAAAAATACAACATTTTAAGGAAAAGAGCTGAAAAAAAAAATTACCGAGCAAAAATTATTAATAAAAGACTTTATGGCAGTATAATGCAATTCTTCCTTAGAATTTTGTATTTTTCAACTCGTTCGACTTTTACGACCACTCATTTTGTTCGTTATTAAATTTTGAACAATTCATCGGTTAAAAATGTTGAAAATAATTAATCACTGAGGAATTTTATATGTTTGTTTATGGTATTATCATATTTTGTAAATAAAATCATGTTATTCCTCAATAATCAACTTTTTTCAACAGTTAAATTGTTCAAAATCTAATAAAAAACACGAGTGGTCGCAAAGCAAAATCAGTTGAAAAATACAAAATTTTAAGGAAAAGAGCCGAAAAAAATTATTAATAAAAGTCTTTATGGCAGTACATTGCAATTCTTCCTTAGAATTTTGTATTTTTCAACTCATTCGACTTTCACAACCACTCATTTTGTCCGTTATTAAATTTTGAACAATTCACCGGTTAAAAATGTTGAAAAAAGTTCATCACTAAGGAATTTCATGTGTTTGTTTATGGTATCATCATATTTTGTAAATAAAATCATGTTACTCCTCAAAAATCAACTTTTTTCAACATTTCCAACAGGTAAATTGTTCAAAATCCAACAACAAACACAACAAGTACTCGCAAAGCAAAATCACTTAAAAAATAAAAAATTTTCAAGAAGAAAGCTAAAAAAAATGTCTTTTATCTATAATTATTGCTCGCTAATTTTTCCGCGCGACAAAAAAGATTTATTTCCGCAGACACCACTAAAATATTGCTGAAAACATGACCAGTAACATAAAAATAATTTTTCCAGTTGAACACCGCTTTCCGCGGAAGAAAAATTCGGGAAATGCCGGAGCTCCGTACCTGTTTTCCGGCGCGGGGCAGCGTTTCGACGTTGGTTCCGGCGACCATAGGCGCCTTTTCCGGTGCCCCGTTCTGCTGATTGGCGTTCATATTCGCAGCTGAGTGTAGGTCAATAGCCCCGCCGCCCCCCGTCCCGCCCTTGCCCTCCTCACCAGTCATGCTCCCAAACTTTCGACCCTTTTTTTTATCAACTTATTCCTCTCTTCCCTCACTCGCTTCCCAAAGATTTACCGGCATTCGCGCTGCAAGTACCTGCCAAGGGATGATAACCGGCTCAAATCAAAGCCTCGATTTATCCACCGAGAGAAAGATCGAGCCTTTCGTAGCTTTCGAAAAGTAATGAAACGAAGGGGAACCCGCATTCAACGATTTCATATTTTTTTCCGAGAATTTGGGTCAGAGCGGCCCGTAATCAATCACGGCCAGATTTGAGTTTTCAGAAGTCCATCAATCCCCGAACGCAACGTTCCCGGGAAATGGTGAATGAAAACGGTTTTTGCTTTCGTCCGCGGCGCGATCGATTTTTGCTTTTTTCTTTCCCGAGCGGTGGCGGCTTTGATGCAAATATTTCAAGGAGACGACGACAAACACGCCCTCGTCGAATCGAACGGAACAACACGTTGCGCAGGTCAACGTGACGTTCGATTGGTCAAAACGATACGTCGAACGTTTTTTTCCCGCGGGATCGATCCGGTTCCCGGTTTCGACGATTCGTAATCGAAAGGACGAATGTTGAACTCGTTTTGGAAATGGAATTTCAACGCGCTCGAAATCCGGCTCGAGGTTAAAAAAGGATCGTTCCGGAATGCAGTTTCCGAGAACTCGGGGGGACTCGCTCGATTTTCCTCTCGTGCGTGGAAACGCGCAATCACAGATCGGTTTCTCGAACTAGTCTCGGGCCGTTCGAGCCGTACATGTTTTCCACGACACGCCAGTTTTGCGCGGAGAGAAAAGGGTGAGATGCCGCGCGCGAGGGCATCGATCCTTACGCAGCGGTGCGCTGATTATCCGTGCACAATTCTTGTCTCACTGTCAAATCACGAGGCGACGACGAGGCATTACACACTGTCTCGTTTTACTTTTCGCGGATTACTTTCGACGCGGCTCTTTGCTTTCGTTTCGTTTTCGAGCACAGCACGACGCGATCCTACCGTGGCGAGACTCCGTGTCGTTTTGAGAGGATCCCCCCCGGTGTGACGCGACGTTTGGCCGTCTGGTGGGCGAACTGGAAAGTACAGCTGCCGCTGCTCCTCCCTTTCGATCGCCTTTGAATTTTCCGAGTGGCGAGGAACGCTGGAATTTACGAAAAAACGTCGAATGCGGCTAAAGCGAATCACTGTAATGCCGAAAATGTCGGTCATGAAGCGTGGTATTGTCATTGTCGAAGCCCTGAATTACCGACGCCATGTCTCCGATACTATGCAATTCTACGGAAAAACACGGAGAAACGCGAAAAAATGCGATACGAAAAATTCGGAATAAATCGAAAAAGTCGGAAAGAAACAAAAAAGTTAGTGAAAAAACGAAAAAATTCGAAACAGGAAAAATACAAAGAAAAATTCAAATATGTAACGAAGAATACGGATAAATACGAGAAAATTTGAAATTGAACAAAATGTTCGAAATGAAAATGCGAAGAAATGCAAAAAAAATGTGGAAAAATTGGACGTGACACGAAAAAATGCATACAAATCATTGGAACCTCGATGATTTTCCAAGTTCGGGGTTTTTAATCCTCTTTGAACGCTCCGGATCACGTTTTTACGGCAACAGTGACGTATCTAAAGAGGCGCAGTGCCCCATCGTACACTTTTTTTTTTCATCGACTATACAGGGTTGAATCCTTGCATTTTCCGTCCAGCCGTTGTCCAGGCAATTAAAACGTGTGCTGGAATGAACAATTCAAGGATTTCACCCTGTATAGTCACTAATGTTAGTTACGCGTAGGCGAATGGTGACACAGGTACGATACTGAAAGGTCGAGACCACTTGCTGTTTTTCCGGTCTTTTACGAGCTTCGCAGCTGGAGATTGGAAAATAATATAATAATAGACGGAAATCGAGCTTTCACTGGAAACTTCGAAATGAAACGAAAAAATACGGAAAAATGCGAAATGCGAAAAAATTTGGAAAAAGTTAACGTTTGTGCCGATTGATTTACTAATTCTTGAATTTATTTATAATTAGTTTGAGCTCAGAATTTCCCAAGGCTTTTTTAATTACCGAGAAGAACCCGAGCGGGGACAAGTATAGGCAGTTTGCATCTCCGCGTGACGCGTGACGCTCCGTGCCCGGATTGGCTGAGACGCCTGGGACAGCGTTGCCCTTCCGGGAAACTTTTCTGGGATTTTTCCCTGCTCGGCAATGTTCGGCTCGGTTCGGGTCTCTAGTATTAGCCGGTGCCGGTCACATTAAAATTCACGCTTAGTTCCGCATTCTGCAGTTCCGCATCACTGCGCACCACCTGTTGTAGCGAACTTTTGTATTTTTGGTGAAAATATAAAATAGACACAGCTATGGATTCGCAGAAACGCAGCGAGGATAAAAAGGTAATCATTTATTAATTTTTTTAATTGTAAATGTAATTATGAAAAATTACTAATTTTCAACGAGGTACGATGTTTACTATAAAAGAGATTTCGAATTTATCGGAAAATGTTTACTAAAAAAGTATTACACGTGAAGTTAGTCAAGTAATGCTCTTACTGCGGCCATGGCAGTCACGCGCGAAATTCAAATTGCTACATTGACATGAATTCTCTTAAAATAAGTTCAGAATTACATAACGAACACATTATGCAATCGCGCGCTAACCTCTTCTAGTAAATTGAAAATACGGTATTTTAGATAACCAGAAAAATTTGCTTTTTTCCGACTGAAAAAGAACATGCAGAAAATTATCAATTTACAACAAAGCATAATGTTCACACATTTTTATACACGAGGTTTCCATTCATGTATTAATCATTTTCTACAATTTAATGTTTAAGCACTCGGAATCTTGCGAAGCGAAAAAAGCTCGAAATTCATCGACTTCAGCGCCGCCACGCTGTACGGAGAAAAAAGAAAGTTCAGGGCGGCCGAGATTCTATCTCGGATCTAGCGAAAGCGAAAACGACCAATAAAAAAAGAACGCACGATTCTTCTGATGATCACCCGTGATATTATTATTAATAATGTTCTTATGGAGCTTTGAGTTCCAAATCGTCTTCCCCGTTTCCTAATTTTGCGTCCTTAGAATTACAAGTCTCACCCGGCGCCATTTTGTCTTCGATTTTGCGAATAAAATCAGATTTCAAAATAAAACAGTTCGTTATTTCCCCAAATTCATCAATTCCTTTATTACGAAGTATTATTACTTAGTAATCGTGATATCCGGAACTCCGAATTCCCTGAAACGAAAAACAGCAAAAACCAAGTTCTATATTTAAAAAATTAATTTCCCACATTTGTTAAATTTATTAATTTGCCGCCTCAATTGGAAAAGAAAAAACTATACCCAGAAAAAAATATAACGAGAAAAAAAATGCATAAATACCGTTTATCTTTGTTCATTGTATTTAAAAACTTTTTTTTACATGATAACTATTTTATGTATAATAATAAACATGAACCACTAACATTATTCAGGAGTATGCGACATACAATTAACCAGCTAAGACCATTAATTTTAAAACATAAATATTTGTCTGTGATATCGCTAATTAAATTTTAATTGCCATACCAAAGTCAAAAATGGTGAAATTTGCGTACAAAACGTCGATGTTGACAACAATTACAAGACTGATTATTGCTTCATGTGCTTCCTTACAGAATTACTCAGTTGTTCGAACTTTGGCTTATTCTATCCTTAATTAATTGTGTTAACAAACTGCAGTTAGTGTTCGTTTTTACAGTAATTAGTTTGTAATTAACAGTATAAAAATATGTTCACCAAACAAGAATAACGCGTTTTACAATGATCATTATGTTTCATATCTTATCATTATCATGTTTTGTTATCAGTATCCAATAATCAATTTCGTAAGTTTTACAAGCAATTTAGTAGTTCGTGTGTAATTCCCTTAATTACAGTTCCCCATATCCTAGCTGGTTCTAAATTAAGCCAAACTTATCTAAATGACAAAATAATCTCAACAAATTGCTTGATTTTACAAATCAATTCATCAACTCATAAAACCCCACAAATCGACAAAATACTAATTTGTGTATGTACTCATAAAACTATTAATAGCAATTGTTCAATTGCTCTTCAATCGATGGCAAAATCTCTCGTCTCAACTCCTTAAATTCCATTCGATCAATTCGTAATTAAAAAAGAACTTCCACTGATCAAAGTTACATCAAACGAAATACGCGTCACAAATTAACAAATCAATAAAGAACGTAGTGCCTCTAAATCCAACTTTAACAAATTTTTCGTCAAATACCTCGAAGCTACACACTCTTAAATAATACCAATTAATTATCTCAATTCTAATCAGTCATCTTAAACCAAAAAAACCGCCTCATTTCACAAATTCTTCAACTAAAATGTCCCTCAAAACCCCGAAGCCAAAATCACCACGCCCTTGACGTAAAATAAAAGTTTGAACCAATCAAACCTTCACTTTGCGTCAAGGTCATCGAAATCCCAGCTTCAGAATAAGGGAACAAAAATACTCCAAAAAGATCCGAAATTACGCAAGTCTCCATCAGATCCCTTCGACGTCGACGTCCTCGGTGGAGTCGCTATTCAGGAACTTGCTGCATTCCCCGGACTCGATGTGCGTTTTAAGACCCTCGTCCTCGATAAATTGCGTTTGGCAGTTGTCGCAAGTGGCGTAAGGATAATTGTCCCGGTGTTTCCGCTCGACGTGGACCTTCAGCTGCTCAAATTTGTACATCCCGGTGCCGCAGAGCTTGCAAATTTTCGGCGGCTTGTGATGCGTTTGCATGTGCACCGTCCTGTAAGAATTTTTCTTGAAAACCTTGGAACACATGCTGCACCTCCACTCTTTTCCAGCGTGCCGGGACAAATGATGCGTCTGTTGATCGACCTTGAGCGAGAACGAGCACTTGCAGATGTGACACGCGAAACCCGCGCCCTGGTGATAGACGTCGTGCCGGATTTTCGCGTCGAAGGTCAGCTTCTTGCCGCAGATTTCGCAGGGCGGTTGCTGATGGGTTTTGGAGACGTGCAAGGAGCGTTGGTTCACGTCCTTCCAGCGCGCGGCACAGATGAAGCACATCACCGGGTGCTCGGGGTCGTGGTGTTCGCTCTTGACGTGCGCGTCGAACTTTTCGCTCGTTATGTCGACCTTGACCTCGCACAAGGGACACTTTATCTGAAATAAGCTCTCGTCGAAGGTCCCGATGTCCGGGCAGCTGTGCTTCCTGTACTCCATGAAAGTCAGGAAGTCGATCTTGCAGAAGCGGCATTTCAAAAGGTCCGGGTGCTTCGTCCTCGCGTGAACGTCCAGGAAGCGTTCGGCTCTTGGTCCCTTGAATACTTTGCTGCAAAAACAACTAAGACCTTGAAGCTTGTTACGATTGAAATTCAACTCTGGCGGTGGTTTTCTGGGTTGCACGGTTTTGAACCTCGACGGCATCGACGGCTGCACTTCCTTTTCGTAATCCTCGAGCGTCAGTCTGGAAAGGATCGTGAGCTCTGGCTTTTTCGGCAAAACCCGCTCGACGACCTCCTCTTTGACTTCTACAGGAATTACCTCGACTTCCTCGATCTCAACATCGACGTCGTCTTCGACGGTTTCTATCTTCATCACGCTCGTCTCCTGGAAAACCTTGCTGTGGGGCAGTTTCGCTTTGTCGGCTGCAGTGCTGTTTTCCTTGTCCAGGAACGTCGCATCGGAACCAAGATTCGATGCTTCGCCGTTGCTCGTGTCTCTGTCTTCTTCCCCGCTTTCCTTGTTAACGATCTCGTACGAGTTGTTTTTTTTCTTGATTGTAATGCTTATACCGATACCCGAATCCCTGTCGCTGCTGTTGCTCGTCGTGCGACCGGTCTCGCTTTCCTCTGCGTTTTTGCACTTCGCCTTGTGCATGTACAAATGGTACGGGTTCCTAAATGTTCTTCCGCATTCACAGATCGTTTCGGAGCTTTCGTTCGAGTTCCTGGACTCCGATGGCGAAACCAGGTGACTGTTGTTGTTGCGCGCTCCTATTATCGCGCTCACTTCTTTGGCCCCCTCGTCTTCTTCTTCTTCGTTCTTAATCATCGCCTGACTTCGTACGCCCTTCTTGAAATTTCCCTTCAGCACGGCATTCTTGTACCGGACCTTGATAAGGTGAATGTTTTCCCTCGTCTCGCCTCGCAGTTTGTGACACTTCATGTGCCTTGAAAAACTCGTGTACACGTACATGCCCAGGCAAATGTTGCACTGTCGTAAGCTCCTTTTCCTCGATTGAATCTTGGCTAAGGTCGCTGCCTTTAGTTTATGTTTGTTGCTCATCGGGGGAGTCTTTTTCACGAATTTCCCCGAGTCCGTGTCTCTGCCTCTCGAAAAGAAATTGAAGTCACGGTGTTTGGGGTTCGTGTACTTTCTCCGCACCTGCCAAGATTCCAACGCTTTCACTTTCGGGGTCACGAATTTTCTCCTGCCGACGCTTGTTGTGGGTTGACTCGGCGCAGGTGGACTCGGCTCAGGTTTGCTGGTCGGAACTAAAACGTTTTCTTCCTGACTTTGATCGATGCAGTTTTTAACTATCAGCTCGGGGTAAAGGATTTTGTGGTACTCGATGATGTGTTTTCTTATGTTCTTGCATTGCCGCTGGCAAAGCATACATTTTACCGCTTCGTTCGACAAGGGACTGGGATTCACCTTTAAATTTACTTTTATAGCTGCCTTTTGTTTGAGCATCGGCGCTTTAGTTGACATAGAAGTACGGGTAGCAATAGAACTTCGGGTTTTCGACATCCTTCTACTGGAAGATGCCGTTGCGATGTCCTCAATTTTTAACCTCTCCAATTTCACGGGTTCTGCGACCTTTACCGGAGTTTTTGCAGGAGGTTCCACCGTGGCCACTTTCTTTCTATAATTTCTTTGGAGCGGTATAAAATGACAGTGCACTCGGAAAGCATGATGGCGCATGGAGCGATTTTCAGCGTAGTTTTTCCCGCATTTTGGACAAGAATACACCCTTTTCTTTCTACCCTTTGGCAAATTTGCTGCGGCGGCGACTGGGCGTATCGAGGGCGCTGGGAAATTCTTGCAAGTTGTCGACTTCCTGGCGACTTTGGGCGCGGGCCCCGTTCTCTCCTCCGATTTCATCTCGTCTTGCGTCCTTTTTCGAGGACCTTGCATGTTTCGAATGAGTTGCAGCGTTTCCCATATTTTGTCGCAGCGTTCTGTTTCCACCGTCATTTTCTTCAGCTTGTATGTTTCGTTGTAGAAGGAACTCTTGGTCTACAAAAAAAGTCTATTTAGTACATTTGTTCTCGTAAATTGGTAAAATTAAAAAATACAAATTCTGAAAAAAAAGTTTGCATGCGTTTTTACCTTTTTTAATACGTAAGTAAATGATCGAGTGCACTTTTTCTAACGAAATTTTGTGTTTATTTCAACTGTTCTTCCGCCACTTGTTCGATTCAATTATTCGACTGCTCATTTTATGCAACACTTCGATAAACGACAACGAAAATCTTCCTGGAAATGAATTTAACTCGCGAGCGTAATGTCGGTCGCGATTTTTGAGCGAAAACGGGAAATTAAGTTTTGTGCAATTTAAACGAGCGATGTACTTACATTGACATTGTTAGTTGTAACATCACCGACACTCGTGTCAGATCTTTTTTCCAATGCTTCCTTTGGTTCGTCCGTACTTTCCTTTGTTGGTAGTGGTAACGCTTCCGAGCTGGTTGAAGCGTGCTCGGCAGCATTTTCTGAAGGGTCCGAAACTTCTTGGTCCATTTTTCCAGCCTGCGATGTTTTTTTTTCGAACACGAAATTTTCGCAACGGCGAATTCACTAGTCAAGCAGACATTTTGCTTTGACTCGACAAGCAGCGCTCTTATTCGTTTCCTACAGACGGAATTTGAAGCTCGGGCCGCACCAGTAGCGAAGCAAGCAACAATTTTGAGGTTCCAAAATTATCGAAAAATACAACATTTTCAACGGAGAGCAACTTCCTCGTTTACACGAAATTAATCACTGAATGATCACTACAACTTTCTTACACCAAAAATTGAATCGAATAAAAAATTCATTTATTTATTTTTATACCTTGCGGGGGCAAATTTTTGATATTTTTCCCTTATTTACATGTCCAATTAAAAATTCCTGGGAAACGGTTTCAGCTTGGAAAAAGTTTTCGAAAAAAATAACTAAAAATCGAGGTAAAAACTGTAGAGCTTCGAAGAATGTAAGAGCGGGGCCCTCGAGCATCTTTGTCCGTTACTGACAATAGAGATAGAAGGACCGCATGTGGTGGGGACAACCGGACGAGTCCATTTTCAAGGACTTCAAACTCCCAAGCAACAACCACGATAGCGTCTGTCTAAACCGAAACAGATGTGGCATTGTCTATTGTTGACTCGAATAACTTTCAATCCCTTGCGACCCCGCTGTAAATTTTCCAAAACTCCAAAAGCCAGTCGTAAATAACTATCTAATTCCCAACGAAACGCGATCGCCACAGCAATTTATTATTTCGGTCTGCATCCACCCAATCCACCCAAAACGACGCAGCAATTACAAACCCGCAGCGGTTTCCCGAGCAAAATCCAGATCTAGCTTTCGACCCATTTGCAGCCAAATCAATTCCCCCTTGTTCGAAAATCATGAAATTCGCCGAAACCGATTCGCCCGAGTAATTTTCGATCTAATGGACATGAAAACCCCGAATCATTTACACCACTAATTTGGGTAGCGAATGCGTAGTCGGGAATGAAAACGATGGGCGAGGCAGGATCGAAGCCTCGTCAGCAACAAAAATTCGGGACGGCAAAACAGTCGCTTGGGTTTAGAAGCGACGCCATTGATTCACGTAGTATAGCATGTCGAACCCATTTACCGTAGTTGGCTTGAGAGCTTGGGAATGCCGAAGGCCGCGCGTAGCTCGACCTCAACGAAAAACAAAAAATAGAATACATCGTTCGAGGTCGGGTAACGCGGAGAAAGTACCTCTATGACTCGACGTTATTCGCTGTTTCAACTTATCCAAATGCCGAAAACAAGATCGAAATCCGACGGCGAACCCGAAAGAACGCCCTCGAATTTGCCTATTTCGGTAGAATATTATGGGTTTCCGTCGCTTTCGAGGCTTGGGCAATCTTCCCGAGACTCCAAATCGGAGTATATTTTTTCGTAAAAAATCGACGAGGCCATCACGCAGGCGTGTCTTGGCTCGTCCGAAAGATTGATCGAATCCAGATGCACAAAACGCGGAGTTCCATCGATTGAACGTTTCCATCCCACAATTGTCGGGAAAAAGCTCCCGAATCGGAGTTTGGCCTCTTGAAAAATGCAACCCTGCAGGAATTCTATCGACCCAAATTAGCGTTTCGAAATAGGAACGTCCTTGCTCGTGGCCCACGACAAATTTGAAGCATCGCGAAAATCAGGAACCCGGACACGACGTTTTGCCACGAGCTGTACCGATAAAAGCGATCAATATCGCCGCGACAAAAGGACGAGGAGCCAAACGATCGTTTTTGGCACTGCCCGAATGTTCTCGACCGAAAAAGCGTACGAATTTCGGACGAGTCCATTTTCGCCTGGCTGGAAATAGACGATGGATCGCGGGAATTTCTCACCCACTCGAGAGAATCCGAGACCCGCGCGGTTTTAGAAACTCGATTTTAGCCCATTTCGAACCGAACTAAACGAAAAAAAAACCGCGACGCATTAAAACCTGTACATCGATTCAAGGTGACATTGCCCACGTAATGTCGCGCGATTATCTCCGCTATTATTGTAAAAACACACTCGACTCGCGTTTCGATCGCGATGATAGCGAGTAATAACCAGTAAAGTTGACAAAAAGATGCCAGATAACGTCCCCCTGAAACCACCGAACTTCCGTTGTCTCTCGGAACGAAAAAAACACGATTTTTATCCGAGAAACGAGCGCCAGTTCAGAAATGACGACGAAGGCGATTTTACTTTTCACCGCTTTGCTCTTGGGCTCCCAAGTCTTGGAAGCGCATGGATTTTTCAATCAAGGTTCGATCGCGATAGCTTTTTTTAGAACTGTAATCATTGTATCTAATATGACCTTGGAAATCAGGCAACAGCACTTTCCTGGGCAAGGTCGGGAAATGGTTCGGAAACCTTAAAGAGCGGATCTTCGGAAACGGAATGCGCGTTTTTAATCCTCCCGAAGATGTCGAAGTATTGCGAATGACGGACGAGGAAGTGCAGCAGATGAGATTTTCCAACCCCGGGGGGTTTTTTTTGGACCTCGGTGAGTTGATGGAGACGCTTTTTGGGATGATTCGTGAATTGTACGTTTTCGTGCGCAGCTAATTTGCAGTTCAACGACGATGATTGGGGATTTCATGTGGGGAATTGGCTGATCATTCGTAAACACGAGGACCGCCATAATCTCGGGGGGTGGGAGGTTCCTCGAGAGAAAGACGTCGAGTTTCAAGTTCCGAATGAAGTGGACGATGAAGCGGAAGCGGAAGTGTTGGAAGTCATGGAAACTTCGGAAAAAGAAGAAATCGAAACGGACGAGTGACTTCAAATGAAAAATGTAGCAAGATTCTGAATAAATAAAATACATCGAAGAATATTTTTTTTGACGTAAATCCGATGGTAACACGAGAACGAGTCGATAAGGTAAATTTCTATTTTCAAAAATTCAAGATGGCGGGGATAAAAAATGTCTGCGGTACATTTCGTTGAGAAAAATGGAAGTGGTGAATTAATTACTTAATTAGCTTTGCGGGTAATGAGGAATTGTCGTGAATATTCAGAAACTTCGATCGGAAGTAAACAAATTTTATTGCGCAAAACTACTACATTACAATAATTGTACGCCGATGTTATCCCGCGGATGGTGTTTCGATTTACTGCAATAAAAAAGTGAAGATTGTCAATTTTCCTCGTAAGAATTTGCCAGATGAAATATCGATTCGAATAATATTTAAACGAGTAAAATTTTACGTTAAACATGCATAAAGAAAAATACTTTTGAAATTAAAAGAATTGTATGAAAGCCAATTAAGAAGCGAAGTTAAAGAAACTACTTTTTTAACCTTGCAAAAAGATTCGGAATAATCCCAACACCAGGAAGCGCAGAAAACAATAAAAACGACGACAAAAGTAGAAGCAAAATGAATGATTTTTGAAATCTTTTCGCACGAAACTGAACAAAAATGAAAAAGTTGATGAGTGAGAAAGATGACGGGTTTTGTTGAAAAGATTTCAAGCTAGTTCAGAACATGTAAAAACGATATCCCGAAGAACTACGAAGTCATGCTGCAGGTGCGAAAAATATCAGCATCCCTTGTCGAGAAATTGCAGAAAAAATGATGAGCGAGTCTACTTCCTTCCCTAGAATACGAACAGAAAAGCATATCCCATGACATGCAAGCTTTAATAAAATTATAACAATTGTAACGTAATGAGTGAGAAAATTGACATAAAATGCGACGGAGAAGAGGAATGAAATCATTCGGTTTATACCTTTTTCGAGGCAGCTCCGATCTTGTTTTTCTTGGTACCTCTTACTTTCTTCATTCTGTTCTTACGTTCCTTGCGCTGTTTCCTCGTCTGTTTTTGTTTCTCAAACAGTCCGTGCCTGGCTAATCTATATTTGGGTTCGAATTTCTTGGCGAAGTCCAATGTGTCGTAGATCAGGCCGAATCCGGTGGATTTGCCGCCTCCGAAATTCGTCTGGAAGCCGAATGCAAAGACAACGTCCGGGGTCACTTTGTACATTTTAGCTAACTTTTCCCGAATTTCGGTTTTCCGCACCGAGGGTTTACCCGGGTGCAAAACGTCCACGACCTGCAAAAAATTTATTTCAAGTTCTCGTTTTTCGAAATATTTTGATGTTTAAAAATATTTGCTTTCTCCGTTTTTTACCATTTGTTTTCGGCATAGCAGCCGATTGGTCATGAACTTCCTCGTTCTGATTGTTGCTGTACCTTCCGTCTATAATTGCAAAAAACCAAAACATTAGTGCACGATAAACAAAAAATGTGAGGTTATGTTCTGTAGATCGGAACGTTTTTCGCGAACTAAATTCACTTAGCACCAGCATTTTAAACGGAAAATTCACCGAGATTTCTACATTAAAACAAACACTTTTCATATTTAACACAAATTCGGTGTTTTAAAACAGAGTCCATGCTGGTTCAGCGATTTTGTTCGCGGAAAACGGAGAATTCAGAATCACTTGGGTCAAAGTGTTAAAAGATATTGATAAAATCCGATATTTTAAATGTCGGAGTTACTTTTTATTTTGACTATTTTCCATTTTGCATACGGATGGGTATTTATTTTTCAGATGAAAAATACTTGCCATCTTGTCCGTCTACGGTTAACCGGAAAAAGAACCCACGTGATCCGTCAGTGCCGTCAGTTGATCAGCGCCGCCATTCGATTGTATCGATTTCGTAAATCGACTTTCGAAATTCGATTTACGAAAAAAGCGATTTACGCTGCAATTTTGCAGCGTTTCGATATCGATAATTTTTTTTCTTTAATAAAAATAACAATTTGCAGAACTTATTGTTATTTTTTAATGTGAAACGAAGTCTTTTAATAATTACCCTTACTGAATTCCGACAATTTTTCAAACCGAAAAAAAGTTGAGCTTATTTAAAATTGTAATTTCGATCTATATTCTATGAAATTTGATTGTTGCACTTGAAAATATAAAAATGCAACCATGTCGATCAATAAAAGGATTATAAATAATCACAAAGAACAACTTGAATTTGTATGATGATAAGTAAAAAAAATCACGTGCAAAGCGCGAAGTGATGAAAAAGGACGAAACCGGGATTAGTAAAGGATAGAAAAAAGACGACTTTTCAAATTACTTTCAGAAGTTGGGGCTTCAGTCGCGCCTAAGGACAGAGCGATGAAAAGAGAAGGACACTGATGCGATTTTACAAACATTGGTTTTCCTACTAGAATGTATTTTTGGCGGAATAAATGATATTAGAGTATAACTAAATTGTTTATCTATCATGAGAATACGAATTGAAGTCGCTGAATTGAGACTTTGCACATAAAGTAGTGAGCGAAAGAATCGCGTGTTTCCGATCGCGGCAGCTATGAATAGACCGGCAGTACTCATATTTGCATGCGATTATATTCTTTACGGCGGCGAAGGATGTAGTTGCCAAGCACTGAAAAATGTTGCATG
>JABFQM010002579.1:0-14634 GCA_022816865.1 Zelostemma sp. ZL-2020 | reverse complement strand
CAAAAAAACATAATTATAAAGAAATTTTATAAAATTAAATATATATATCAAACTATTAAGAAAATACTTACAAAAATAATAAAAAAAAAAAGTTTTGTAATCAATGATTTCATTTGATTAATTCTATATTAAAAAGCAAAAAATATACAATAATTTTCAAAAAAAATTATTTTCAAAAACATGATAACATACGAGTTATAAAAATGAAAAAAAAAAAAAAAAAAAAAAAAAAAGTGTTTGTTTACCATCGTGTAAATGGGAAATTCTCTAATTTGGAAGACCAATTATTTAACAAATTAATTCAATTAAAATACCATCCACAATCTTTAAACAAAATAGCAATTTCCAAAAAAAAAAAAAAAAATTGTTTATTATTGTGTAAATGGGAGTTTTCTTCGGTTTCTCTCAACATTGAGTAAATGTGGATTTTCTAATTTGGAAGACGAATTATTTTTCAATGAAAGCATCGTTGGATGCCAAAAATGTCCAGTTTTATCTGCACTCGATCAAATCGAAGAACGTACTTTATTTTCTTAGCCGAAAAAGAGGATTTTCAAGCCGGGACAGCCGCAGTGATAAGGCCTTTAAATCGTTCGAAAACGATCTTCTCCTAATGGAAAATAAAACAAGTCCCGGAAGATTATTACATTCGATCAAATGTTTCATTTTCAATTACTGTTTCTGTAATTCTAATTAATTCCGTGACGTACTATTATTATTTAACAGAGCATTGACAATCCTCTTTTCCAGTGGCAATTTTTAATTAACTTGCAATTCAAAGTTCGGTAAAATTTTCATAAAATATCCAATCAATGGAATCGAGTGGTAATGGAAAAGCGGTTTCTTTGTCGAAAGATTTAATTGGCATTCCACTTTTATTTGTTGCAAATGAAGAACGGAATATCGAATTGTAGAAATGTTCGTTCGAATAGAATTAATTTTAATTAATTTTTATTCAATTATGAGGAATGCAATTTTTCCGGATTCAAAAAACTGCAAATTTTCAAATTTTCAGCACTTTATATTTCCGCGGAAAAAGATCAAAGGGAAATATGGAAACGAGAAGAAATAAATAATGAACAAAAGCGAAATTTCAAAAATCCAAGCACCATTTTCAGCAACAACCCTTCGAAACAATTATTTTCATTTGCAATAAAAAAACTTCACATTGTTAACCTATTTCTATGCCAATTATTCTCCATTTCAAAGAACTTAAATTCGATTTCCACAATATTTCGCGTATCATGTATCGTTGAATTCCGTTGAGAAACAATCCTGAATATGCAAAAACGCCGATTCACCCAGCGATTTCAATACTTTCCAAAGGTTTGCGAATAATATGTTGCAGGACGTAGTTAAAAAATAACAAGGCTCGGAAAAGGCGTGAGGAAGCAGGGCTCGTCGCATCGCAATGCGACTAGAACAAGAAAAGCAGTTATATTCGTCATGGAAAAAGAACTGCCCCGCATAGTCGCGTCTATATTTCACTCAGGCAAAGCCTCTGTGGTCGCAAAGTTTTACAGCCGAGGGCTTCGCTTGCGTCTAAAACATTAGGATTCTGAATCTGACAGAACACTGGTTTACTTCAACGTTACAATTTAAACTTTGCTCTCTGGAAAATAATACAGGTGTTCAAAGACTCCGAAAATCCGCGTTTCCACACTCATTTAATCCAGCGTTTCTTTACGTGTTTCAATTTCTAACAGCTATTTAAAAATAACACGCTTCCAGCGTTTAAACCATTTAAATTTTGCGTGTTTCGCCGGATTTGTATACGTAATATAATTCTACTAGAATGTTTGTCGAAGCGAGAATTCCGCCCCTTCTTTTCACGTCAGCAAGCAATTCCATGGTAAACAAGTACTGCCGAAGAAGATAGAGAGCTAACATGTTTGCACTCGTGGTTGATTCAGCAAATCACGTTTTCCAAGACTCGGATCCTTTGTATGAAATGATCCTCTCAACGTCTGATCCGTTCTGTACGAGACATTACGTTCGCAAAAATGCCGACGAGATCCGACGAGGATTCCCGCACAAATTCGATTTATCATCGAGATCCGCGTCGTTTGTATTCGAAAATTGAACTTTGAACAGTTCCGAAGAGTCGGGGAAAAAAGCCCAGTGATATTTCGCTTTGAGGAATTAATTATGGCGCATTCTAAGTAGCTCGCTCTTCGAATCGCGTCAAAGTTACGCCAGATTCTTGTTACGTGTATGACACTCCGCGGTTTCGTCTTCGACGCTGCTGCGGGATTCCGTAATCGATAGCGTTGAACTTGACAGAGTTTCAGCTTCCGCTATTCCCGGCACTCTCGAAAACGGAAATCGTATTCGGCGTGTTCGATTTCGAGTAACAAGTTGCTCGACAGTGACAGTTTTTGAGCAATTTTTCTCATATTTCCAGCAAAGTGTATGCAGTTTATTTGCTGCTGGAATATCCGCTCGAGTCCCAGCGCAATTTTTATTTTTTGAATTTTTAGAAGACCGAGACTGAAACCGCAAAAAGATTTTTTTATATGCTTCCTCGAGTGGACTTTTATAGCGGATTCCACATGGGATTTCTTAGAAGAGTCGCGAGAATAAATGTTATGCTCTTTGTGGGAAAAACGGGATTTTTTATGGACTGGAAGCTGGAGAATTTAAATGCCGTTTGCCGTAATTTACACACTTTGGTGGCTTCAATTTTACGTGGAATCCGTGATTCCGACAAATTTGAAGAACCATCATTGCAAGGGTGAAATTTCACCCTTCAGATTCAGCGTGGCAGCGATGTTTTATTTTTTTCCTGGTTTTATACGCCATTTTTTGTGTTTTAAGCGGATACATACAGTTGTGAGCCAAATTCAAGAATTTTTTTTTTCCCTAAAATGCATATTTGAATATCAAACGAAGCGTGATTCAATAGTACAAGTATCGAACTACACATTTCAATTTTTTTGTTGAAATATATTGAAAAAAAAGCGAGATACAGCAAATTTCCGGAAAAGTGACTTTTTCCGTTTTTCCACTCCCATTTTCGTAAAAATTGGAAAATCAAAAAATCCTTCGTTCATTCAACAGATGTTGATGTCTACTAACAAAACCCTAAAACTCGTATTTTTCAAAAAACAAGATCTCAAGTTATCGTGTGCCCCGAAAAAAAAAAAAATTTCGGAGATTTGTTGTATCTCGCCCTTTTTTAATTCTATTTTAACCAAAAAATTGAAAATAATAGCTAGATACTTGTACTAATAAATGACATTTCGTTTTGTATTCAGAAACAAATTTTAAGCCCCCAAAAAAATCCTTGAATTTTGGCTGACTACAGCTGCATATAACCCCTTAAATAAAAATACGTATCAATTCCCGATTTTCATGAACTGATTTTTCGAAAAGCCAAAAGAGGTTTATAAACATTCCCAATTACAAAGACTCGATCGACAATCAAGACAAAATGTAAAACCAGGATTTGGCAAAGGTTCTTGCCGCGAATTCGGAATATTGATGAACGGGGATGGCTCCAGCTGGCGCGAGAAAATGGTTAGGAACGAACGAGAAAAAAAGAAGGCAAAAACGAAGGAAGATCGAGTGCTCGCGCTCATCGGTAATGCATCGTTTTCTATTGTTTCTCCCCAGGTTTGAATTAACCACTTTTTCCCGCTTTTTTCTCGTTCCTTTTGGACCGTTTGTAGTCAGAGCGGCGTGAAAGATCTTTTGAAAAGGCTCCTTTTTCCCGCGTTTCTCTTTGTCGAACGCGGCAATGCGAAAATCGACGCTTTCGCACGTTATTATTGATGAAGAAACGCTGTTTTACACTCGACAGTTTGCATATTGAAATGCCAAGAGCAGAATCCCTCCGAACAAATATTATTAAATATCCTTTTCTTCGTCATCAATAGACTTTCGAGTTCTCAAATCACTTTATTCGCGCTCAACTCATGTTAAATTCAATGCTGTACGTATCATTTGGCGTGATGCAATTCCGGCTTCCGCTTTTCGAACTTTCATATCTCACTTTGTAACACTTGACCCTCGAAAAGCGCCGTTTGAAGAGCACGTACTTTAGAAAGCTGCGAAACGTAAGCGAATCATCCATCTTTTACAGCCTTTTTTCGCGGACATTTCACGTTCCCTGTTTTGAGGACATTTCTTCATGCATCCCCGATGAAATCCCTGCTGTGGACATACTTTGAACGAAGAAAAATTACTTTTCGCGATCAATACCGTACGATCCTTTACGATCAATCAAAACTCCACTTCTTCCGCCTGCGCAAGAAAGGAAATTACGAATTGAACCGATAGCAATTAATTAGATTACATCTAGTTTTGCTCCATTTCAAAGTTAGGTTTATGGAGTTTGTGTGTGTTCAACTTCTGGATGAAGCAGCGAAGGACAACACTCAATAAGGAGTTTCATTACCTGAAGGCGTTGAGTATGTTCACTTCGCAATTATAAACTGCTATCACAAACTACAGAAAACCCCTTTCCCCCAACAGATTAATATTCGATTTAAAGTGGAACAACTTTTAAACATGTAAAGTCAGAGACAAATTGCGAAAAAACATTATTCTCAAAGCCTGGAAGTTCTTTCAGCAGCGATTAATCTTTCATAAAGCCTCAGCTTTGTCCTCAAGTGTTTAATACGCTGCGACTAAAACTTTCCAGTTCGTTGCTTCCAAGAATTTCACTTGGTTCTTCCATTCTTTGAGGATAACGAAACTGCAAGATCCGGAATCCGAAATTAGGTGGCGACATCGTGCCGCGAAGCAGCTCAAACCGAAGATTGGTGGAATCATTCAATCACAATTTTCCAAAATATCGTATGTCGAGCTATTTATAAACCGGGTTATGAGATGAAACGGATTTTCCGTGAGATAAGACAGCGCATTGTTGCAGTACTTCGATTTCATTATATCATTTGCAGTTACGCTTCATGATATTTTCCCGCACGGTACACTAACTTTCACGCGGAGCTTACCGAGCTTAACTCGAGTGCCCTTAAAACGTAAACAGCATTTATTATCGATCCCAAATTTATCAAGAAGAGAAGGAAAGTCGAGCGATAGTCTCCGTATTGGCCAATAACTTTTCATTCTATTCCGAGCTCGAAGGATTCGGAATCTTATTTCTTCGTTTATTCCGATAAACGAGGCAAATATTTTACTTTACTTTAACTTCCGATCATTTTGTTCAACGAAGACTTTATATCTTCTTTTCCAGGGTTTCACAGTTACTCCCAAAACGAAAGTATTCTCAGTGATCGCGAGGAAGATGAAATTCTAGCGGTCAAATACGAAGATGGCCGATGGTCCAAACCTTACTACGATTGCGGCGGAGGAAACATTTGGATGCTGACTTACACCGTGCCCTTTTTTGGATACATCAATGACACTTATTTTTTCAAGTATGTATGCTTTTCCTTGAATTTATGTCTCTTGATAAACCGGTGCATTTATTTCTATAGTAACTTTGGTTCGGTTCGGTTCGGTTCGGTTCGGTTCGGTTCGGTTTGGTTTCGCAAGAAATTGAAAAAAAATGCATTTCAAGTTCATCAAAGCTCCAGATCTCCCTGCATATGACAGACGGCAACATTCGTAATGAATTAGAGCATGAAAGTCGAGTCGTGACACATAAATTTACATAACATTCAGTGCGAGTTCATTAATTTGCAGCTGAAGTCTGTAAGACATTTGCCACGTCTTCACACAGCGTCAAGTGTCGAGGATATTTCTCGATTAATCAAACAACATTTATGGGATTTCTGCGGTGCTTGCGTCATGAGCAACACAATAAGCCATCGAGTTATTGATCAAGTCGAACTTTAAAGGTTGATAAATACGACTGAATAAGTCACGTGACTTTTATAATCGCACAATTGTAAAAAAAAGTTAATTACGTGAGAAAAATCGGCTTTGAAATTAAGATGATCGTTATCTATCGTGACTGAACAGTATCTCGTAACAAGATTTGTAATTACGGAGCCTTCAGCAACGTTCGCGTCATCTATTGTAATCCTCAAGGGAAAAGTTGCTAACATTGGGCTTATGGAAGCGAATTTAAAATTGAACATCGAAAAATTGCGTGTTTCGCTCATCGAAACATGACGGCGAAGGCAAGAATTATGATACCGGAAGATTCGGAAAGTATCGCTGTACATCGGCACTTCGAGCATCTCGCTTTTTTCTCCTTTTTCCATCGCATCGAACAGTTCAATAAGCACGAACGTCAGACGAAGCAGCGAACGCGAGGGATGATTCAAGTGTGCATACACCGGGGTGATATAAGTTTTGTTTTCCGTTATACGCGGTCTCGATAAATTTCCCGGCGTATTAGTTTATTTACATACAAAAATGACGCGTTACACGAAGGAATAGAATATGGTAATCCGAAATGAAACTGCTCTGTTTCGTCGTTTCGGGTTTTTGCGCGATGTCAGCGCTGCAATTGACCGGGTCATTACTATGGCAACTGCGAACTTGACAACTTTGGAAGAAGATTTCAACGGGCTGTCTTCTGAATGTTAAATAGGCTGGATCTCTGGGATTTTGCGCGTAGCGCTGTTATCCCGAATGATTTTTTTCCCAGTCGAAGAATTTTACCGTTGTTTTTATTGTCGTTTACGAACTCGGATTTCATGGCGCGCGCGTTTGGATGGACATTAATGACGGAGTTGTTTTCCACTGCAAAATTGCACTCTAAGGAATTGAGAGAACACATCAAATCCCTTAGAAACAAGACCAGAACTGGTAAGTGTTCACGCGCCCAAAGGTGTTTACAGAGCGACTACCAAAGTTTTTGGCACGTTGGCAAATAAAGTTTTACTACCCTTCGTTGCTGTGCAAAGAAGACCATGTAAATTTGCGTTTCAGAGCTCTTTTTGAGCCTCGAAATGAAGAAGATGTTTGGCTTGTTACAGAGGCACGAGTGGCATCGATATAGATCTCCGAAGAGTGGATATCGATCAGTGTCCGCTGCCCCGAGGGTCGATACAACTGAACATTTTTGCCGCGAGTGATAAATGCAAGAACCGCACAACCGAGGTAACGCTTAATAAACACGCCATTGTTTAATTTCCCGCCAAGAAAAGTTCGAAACACAAGAAAAAAATCTTGGAAGAGTTATCAAACTTCCGACATCCTTTTTGCGGAGAAAGTCGAAAGTTTAATCTCCGTAGTTTGTACTTAATAGATCGAGAAGAACAATCGTCGAGCTCTTCAATCTCATCCCAGAAATGCATGTTGTTCAACTGTAGATGAAGTAACAAAGAAAATTGTATAACAATTAAAATGAAAAGGCAAACAATTCATTTTCCGGACAGTTAATCCAGTTCTCATGATTCGCGCGTTTTACTGCGAAAATAATGCCCGGCTTCAGTTTTAGCAACTGCATTTCCGTTATTTTACAATACAATTACCTATACACAAGAGCATGAAGAGTCCATTAAGTTAAGGCGGAAAATCGATGTTTTTTTACAGTGTGTCGCTATTCCAGGACTCGGATTTCGTCGGGGAAGTTATCGTTGTGTTTGCAAGACAGGTTTTTACTACCCCAACACCAAGTCGATCAACAGATACTACAATGGCACTGTTATCGAGGAGGAATACGAAAAATTAATGCTGGTAAGGGAACTTTTCCATCTCTCTTTTGCCTTTATCGAGCGCTTTAATCAACTGTCAGTACCGTTCTCTAGAGGACTCGTAAATTAGTGACATCTTCTTGTTTCTGCCATACCTCGTCATTTACATAAACTCTGCTGCCGACAAATTCCATTCGAATTGAACTATCACGTACGCCACGATAATTTCGTTCTAGAAGCTTCGGAAAATTAGGAAAAACTAGGATTAAACATGTTTTTCGATGATAAAGCGTACCAGAAAAACGGACAGTCCACGATTCATTGAACCGGGCCAATATTGCATGAATAACGACGTGTGACAATGGTATCCCATGGGAAGATGTAGGAGGAGCAATAAAATCCTGTGCTTTAGTAGAAATTTACAAAGCTATTTCGGAAGTTTCCATGCTTTACATCGATTCGCATCATTCTTCGGCGTTCTCTGATGAAATTGCGTATTTTATGGATCGGACTTTCTTTCAACCGCCATCGATTAAATTAGCGCAAGACAAATGGCGTCCGGCGTGTGATTAAATCGAATCAAATTTGAATTCTCTACCGAATCAGCGCAGTTTATACATCGCCGGCGTGTTTTTAATTAATAACTCGTGTTGTTTGAGCGCGCTGCAATTACGTTGACATTGTTTTACGTGACGATCATGCAAATGAATTAGATGTGCGTGTGATAAGTAATGTTTTCGGTGTAAACGTCGAGATGAATTTAAAATATTTCGCCACTGCAAACCTTATGATAATAAGGTGCAATTATACTCGTGAATAATGGGGAATGAGAGCGAATTGAATACGAAGCATTCGAGTAATAGAATATACAATCGGATTTACACGACGAAAACAAAGAGGAAATTGACGAAAATTCTGGTAAACATTGAGCTTTTCATTGGTGATCAACGTTCTGTAATTAAGCGGTTACGCATTGTGGATTAGAACAGTCCTCCCCCTCTTTCCTATATCGGTTTTCCATTCACGAACATACCAAAGCTCCGCATTACGAATATTTTCACCGAATAATCGTGTCCCATCGTTTAAATACCGCAATGAAAAGACACGCGATCGCGTCGAATTCGCGCTCATCGAAATATAAGTTGTTTTATCGAATGATGAATCGGTTTTTCGAGCACTTTAATATTCCGAAGCGGAGTGGAAAATGAGGAAAAACCATAAAACAACTTCCAACTGCGTAAATTCGGTTGGACTGCGAATAATTTTTGGCAAGGCCGCAAATACCTTCGCCAAGACGCAAACTTCTTTTACGATAGACCATTCCAAACGCGTGAAAAAAGGTCCCTTCGAAAATATTTAGCCTTTATTTTCGCGCGGAAAATTTGAACAAACCTCCGGCGATAAAATTTCCGGAGAAATAAAAAGTATCGGGAGAAATTGATACACATTTGAGTAGAAAAAGCGTCTCTTGGCAATTGGAATTTGTCCTGCCGCCAAGGCACGAAATATTTCGGTGATATCAGTGCTCGTAACGTGCGGCTTCTGTTCCGACTGTTCCCACAGCACTCGCTCCGGGATCTATATAACTATAGCCGGCTAAAGCATCTTTTAGCAGCCAAGAAATGGCGCTTGTCAGTAATGCCAAGCTCTCATTGCTTTAAATGGAAGAGCACATTCAACCGTCACGAAGTACATCGAGGATTACTTAATTCCACGATCCAAATTCACGAGTCTTTATTGTTTTCGATCGCTTTGCGTTTCCGCAATTACATCGCGCTCCGGATGCTCTTGTTTTAAAGAAACGAATAACTTGTAAAGTCGACTTAGAAAGCTGCCGAATAAGGCTGGAAATGTTGTGGAAGTAGATGAAAACAACGTTTTTTGAAGTGCTGTCTTTCCTTCGTTTGACAGGGCGAGGAAAGTCAGTACGCGGTGTCTGGCATATTCGAGTGTTTGCCTTGCGCCGAGGGATGCGAATCATGCGAAGATGAATCTCCCTGCGTAGTCTCTTTAAACTGGCTCATGAGGACTGCGCTGCTCATCCTCGAATGCTGCGTCATCGCTTGTCTTCCAATCGTCGTTTTCTTCACGCGAAAGTATGGCAACGTGACGGTAAGTGCGAATTCAAAACGTTCCTTGATCCTTTGCAGTGGCAGACATTCGACGCTACAAAGCCGCAAATCAAATTTCACAGTTGAAACTCGTTGATGAACTGGCTCGAATTGTTAAGAGATTTGCAACACGCATTAGATTATAATTCCGCGATAAGAGAAGTTTATTATGAAGTGTTAATTAAATCCGATCTCTAATTAGCGCCGAAGTTTCGCCGTTCACATTTCAAGCAAATATACGATAACGAGAAAATTTATATGCCCCGTTACCAGCATTTGTGTCGAAACGTTTCGTCAAAGACCAGGGTTTCGTTCAGCTGACAAATCGTCAAATTACGTAATCTCGCCTTATCACTGATTCATTGTAGTCGATATTTGACCGCACGGAGAGCATATTTTACGATTCGGCGAAGCTTGAAAATGTACTTAATGGACTTGATACATAATTCTCCGCAATTCCCGGAATGCGCCATTACCATAATCTTCGAATGCTATAATCATTTCGCTCGGCTTCGGAAAAATTATGTACTTTTGTCTGTAGCATATGAAATACCGAACGATATACTGGAACGTCGTCTGCACGATATTCCGAATAAATTGGAGAAATCCGAGGGAATATACCGGAACGATAATAGAAGTCACCGCGTGATACCCATATTTATACGCAAACATTTAGTTTTCCGCATTTTTACTTTCGTCGGCATCGGCGAAGATAAAAAAAGAGTTTCATCAACTTCAACGTTGACGAGACGTTTTTAAACCCACGGAATATTTAGTTCCCTTGTGATAACACGATAACTTCCCGCGAGGTAAAGTGTTGAAAGTATTGTATAAGCTTAAGCAGTTTCGGAACAATCGCGTGGTATTAGCTTTTTCAAGGACGCTTAAAGTTGAACCCGAGAAGGTTAATAAGTCGCCTTGACTCTAAAAGATTAGTTTTCCATGTTAATTGTTGGCCATGTTTTACTCGATATTCTCTTGGTGAACTTTCCGTAAGAGAAAAGAACCGGCCGCGTTTAAAACTAATACCATGCTTTTAAGGGTACTTTTGGAATACTTGGAAAATCGATTAATGTGTTCGAACCGCTTCACTTGACTCCGAGTTGATTAGCAAACATTTTTCCCAACTACAAAACTCGCCACCGAGTTCACGAGAAAATGAAGACGTTCATAGCCCAAAGTTTTCGGCTTTTATCGGCAGAAACGTCGGAATTTTTATCAACCAACCTATGATGTTTGCGAATTAAAAAATTGGGAGAAAAAACTCAGCGTTCCGTGCGGAATGAAAAGCACTCTTCATCATTTCGCAGTGCGGTCAGATTGGATGAGAAAAAAGCAATCAGTTTACGAAGCAAGCCTTCCAGGATTTTTATCAATCAGCTCCTTAAATCAAGTTCCGCCATTTATTTGTACTTTCCGAGGCGCTAGCTAACTCTTCGATCCTCCTGGATCTCATTTGATCGACAAGAAGACTTTAATTTTCGAAAGAAAAAAGAACAAACGGTACAACCCCTATTTTGTCGATACGGACTCAATCGTTTCCAAGGAACGCGAAGAACCCATTACATCGATTGACTCTCCGGACTATTAAAAAAGCAATTGCTGCAGTTCAACAACAAACGTACATTTCTATTTTTAATACCCCGTGCTTCAAATTAAATAAATAATCCCACGAGTAAACGTGGGATGAAATGTTTTTAATTGCAACGGATTCGTTTTTTGTTTAAAACTTTTGATTGAATGTTCAATTCGCGCCAAGTCTTTGTCGGAGTAATTTGAGCACGTCATTTCTATTGCGATGAATTCGAAACGGATACGTGGATCGAACAACATTCCATTAGGCCGCAACTATGTGGACCCCGCATTCCATTCGCACCGGATTGAGTACTAATGGAACGTCGCGCAATGACGGAATTCCACGAATGCCAGATTTGCCAAGCCAAAGGTTAAAGAGAGTAGCTAGTGTGAAAATAGTGGAGAGTTTAAGTGTTAAAATGCAAGGCGTTAGTCACCGCGTGGGATAACGTCGATGCTGCCAAGCAGAGTTTAACGACGTACTTTGTGAAAGAGGCGAGTGGAATGATCGTAGTCGACGGAGCTGCAAATGCACTCGCAGCTGTGAATACTTACAAACAAGAAACTCCATCGAAGACACAGCTCGCAAGAAAAGAAGAGGAGTGTTTTTGCCGCCGTAAAAAAGGCCATTTTGCAAAATGTTGTCACATGGAAGAGCGGAACTTTGAAGAGAACGAAACGAACGACCCGATTCGAGAGCATTGTAAAACACGAAAGGCGAAAATTAGTACCGTCTCCCTCGTTTTTCGTAATTCTATTCTAGCGGCACTCTAAATTCTCCGCGAGATTTGTACACACGTTCGCCACCCCCTGAACCTTTCCCCGGCTCTTCCCAGGAAGAAACTACGGCATTAAGATGTATGAGAATCAAATGTCCTAGAACCAAGAAATAAATAATGATCTTTTCCACGGAGAATTCAGGTTACGAAAACCAGCTTACTCTTACAGGCTTCTTCCATTAGAGAACTCTTCACTCGTTAGTTTTTTACTCGAGAAGTAGTAAAACCAAATTTCGATCGGACGAATGTTCAAGCTCAAACCTCGTCCATTTCGGTAATTGTTTTCCATTTTTCAAGTACCTTTTAAAGATGGCGCAATCAGCATTTTCGTATATCGAAATTACACCGATAAAAAAAGAATCAGAGTATCCGTAGAAACTTTAACACGCGCCAGTTGTTCAAAGCGATGTGTCTTCAAACTTCCGATATTGAGTGGGATTTGAACTTTATCCAAAATTGCAAGACATAAAGAAGGATCACTGAACACGTTAAGACCATCGGAATATAGCCTGCATATCGTACTACTAAAATCATGTTGGAAGAACGGGAAATTTCGTTTTTGAAGTTTGCTTGACGAGCAAGGAAGATATTCCGTTAACGTAATGGAGTTGATTAAAGCCGACTACCGTTCCCTTATTCTCATCGATAACTTCTTGTAGGTAGAGCAAGCAGTTGCTTTGCGGCATGTAATGCTAGCGAAGCAGTGAGATATAGCCTAAAATTGCTCCCAGGAAATTGCCGAGAATTGTGGTGTTCCATTTGATTGTCGAAGGACAAGAATCGCGCCGCCCACTTGACATTTCGCCAAAATACAACTTGTCGAGTAAGACCAACGCTGTTCCGTAATAACATCTATAGAACCTCCCTTCTTATCATTTTGTTTTCAATCCTTGTAATATAGTTTTTTGCCAGTAAACTTTCAAGTCCTGTAATGAATCTCCTCCCTTGTGTGAAAATTTCTCTACCAATCTCTACAAAACTCTACCAAATTCTACCAAAGTCTACAAAACTCTACAAAACTCTACGAAACTCTACGAAACTCTACCACTTGTTATAAAACTCTGTCTAAAGTTTTCCACAAGTTTATTAAAAGTCTGTCAAAACCAACTCTGCCAGAAGTCTGCCAAAAGTATGTCAAAAGTCTGCCAAAAGTCTGTCAAAAGTCTGTCAGCTGGTCACAAATGCATTTCGGTTCCTGCGAAAAAATGTGGGATATTACTAACGTTTTAATCTTCGATACAAAGCAAAAGCGGACTAATCGGGAAACAATAACTAATGGCTCGAGAGGTAATTAGCGAAGCAGTAATCGTAAAAAGCTTTCCGGGACGTCTGTCTTGGATTATATCCTTAACATAGGAAGTCTATTAATTCTGGTAACGGAAGAAAGGCGGAACGCGATCTTTAATGCATTTTGGTAGATGCTCCTGGCCAGCTGTCATGCTATTCCAGAATTTCGTAATTTCCCGTAAAATTTATTACGATCGTTAAAAAAAACGACATCCGTATTGGAATTTTCGTAACTGCATTGTAATTGGTAGAAGCGTCATGTTCATAACTATCGTAAAAAGGATTTTATTACTTTTGTGAAATAGATTCACGGTACTCACCCCTCATAACATCGCCTGATTCAACGCTTTATTAAATCCGATCCCGTTAAATCTACGGAACGTTTGATTCTTCCATATCATCAGGAATTATTAAAAGCAGACTCGCCAGATAAAAATGGTTTGGAAATCACGAGCCGCTGTTATTATTTTCCAATTGTTGGATATTATTATTCAACTTTATCATTTGTCGCCAATCTTATGCCGCACTTTTTGCTCTTTATATGCAAAAATGCATATGCGTATACCAGCGTGCATAAATCACGAGTCACATACGAATGTGGAGCACAATATGCCGCTACGGCGTGCAGGCGTATATTGTCCTGAATTAAATACGCATACTTTAAATGTATAACACGCGGATTTTGTTGCGCGTTGTTTATTCTAGTTACGTTATTTACCCTTCATATATGTATTAATTGGAAACGACACGGGGACGTTTTAAATGTAATTTACAGAGCTGAAAATTAAATTGCGCTCGCAGTTCCGAAACTATTTTTCATCTCGGTGATACACGAGTAATCGCGCTTCACTTTTGGAAGTGCAAATTTTTGCTATCGCCGCTCAAGCTCGCAAGAAACGCTGTCGAGAAACTTCCCTCGAAATCTTTATTGGCGAAACAAATAAAAAACGGAGGAAGAAATGTGTAATATGCAGTATCAGTTGACATTAATGCGAATGTAAGCTTCAATCCGACTTTTTCCAACCTTAAATTCGTATAACATTTAAACTACAAGTTTATTTGTTTAAACTTTGTTACTTTGCAGTTTTGATTAAACAATGATGGCGGAAAGTGCAGATGTACGTGGTTTGGCGAAAAATTTGTCATGCATAATTTATTTATTTTGCTTTCAGGTTGTCAGAGCTGCCAGTCCAGTTTTACTTCGTTTCATAGTTTTGGGGTCTTTTTCAATTTATTGCACCGTGAGTAATATTTTACCTAACGCCAACTTATTCATGAATAAATATTGAATCGCGAAACTTTCAATGTCCATGAATCTATGATTAC